>PVKE010005661.1:0-57965 GCA_004027555.1 Craseonycteris thonglongyai
AAAGTTAGAAATGAAATTGCCATATGACCCAGCAATCTCTCTACCAGGTATCTACCCAAAAGAACTGAAAAACATAATCCACAAAGATATCTGTACACAAATGTTCATCGCAGCACTGTTCACGGTGGCCAAGCCATGGAAACAACCAAAATGCCCTTCGACAGATGACTGGATAAAGAAGATGTGGTACATTTACACAGTGGAATACTACTCAGCGATAAGTAAAGATGAAATACAGTCATTTGCAACAACATGGATGGACCTTGACACCATCTTATTAAGCAAAATTAGTCAGACTAAAAGAATTAGGAATATAACCTCACTTATAGGATGAATATAAAACTGAAAGTAGGGAAAGCCGAGATGGCTCAGCAGGTTAGGAGCTCACTTTGCAGCCCCGGGGTCCAAGGATCAAATTCCAGCACCAGCTGTGCAGACCCATATGCTGAACTGGAGAGTGGCCCCCAGTTCGGTTCTTGCCAGGGCAAGCTTCCCATGCAGAAAGCCCTTGGCCTGGTTCCACTCTTGTGCAGCCCCCGCTCACCTGTGTGGAACAAAACCACGTCAAAATCTGATGAAGTACAACTATGGAGACTGCTCTGGGCCCTCCCCCTTCTCTCTGTCCCTCTGTCTCTGTCTCTCCCTCTCTGTCAAAACAATAAAATAAATCTTTAAAAAATAAACTGAAAGTAACAAAGAAACAAAAAGTTGTGGACACATTCTATAGTTTGGTGGTTACTTGAGAGTAAGGGGAGAGGTGGGAGGGAGAGTGTGGGGGAGGAGTTGAAAGTGGGCACCAGATATGTGGTGATAGAAGGAGAGCTGATTCTGGTGAGCACATAATGCAGTACATAGATGATGTAATGTAGAGTTGTACACCTGGAAACTATATTGCCGACCAATGTCACCCTAATAAATTTAACAATAATAAAAAATATATATTTCACCAAAAACACAAACATAAAGAACTAGGCAGGAGGGTATAGTAATTTCACATTTAGCTAATTCTGTCTGATGTAAACATATAACAATGATATATAAAACACAAAGAGAAAGTTAAATACTATGCATAATCAGGATCAAAAAGAAAATAATATTGTTAAGGACTAGAAACAAAAATACAGGACTATTCATAATAAAACTGATTATCAAACTAACATAAAGTAAAAGCTATTTAAAAATGAACATTAAATTTCAGAAGTATTCCAGCAAGAATAAAGAAGACAAAGATTTCTTTTATATTCATTGCTATTAAACATTGTAATAGATTTCCGAGACAACAAAATAAGTGGTGAAAAAGAAATAAATGTAAATATTGGAAAAAGGTACAGTTTGCTTTTCAAACAATAAATGTTTGCAAAGAAATCCACAGGAATGAGAAAAAAATAAATGCTAAAACATATAATTTAGAAACAAATCAATGTATAAAATTCAATAACATTCCTATGCTCCATTAGAATATTAGACTATGCAATCAATTATAGCAACAAAAAAACACAAAGAATTTAGAAATAAATCTAACAAAAGCAATACCAGAACTTTTTTGATTAAATTACAAAATAGTGTAGATATAAAAGAAGATCTGGAAAGGTATTATATATTTAGTGTTTGGACATTTTGAATTTTAAATATGTGATTCCTCCCAAATTAATTTCTACTTTTAAGGCAACTTCACACAAAATTTCCACATAGTCTTTACAAAAATGGAGAAGCTATCATAAAGTTAATAAGGAAGACTACAGTGCTAAGAATATAAATTAAAAAAATGTAAGTGTCTAAAAGAAGGAAGAATGTAAAATAGTGTGATGTGAAAAATGAGATGCTCTGATAACATTCCATACCTGTCAAGCTCCCCTTCCTCCCACTAGCTAACTCAGTGTTTTCCTTTAAAAAACGAGCAAGGCATATTAGAATATAAAGTTAGAGTAAATTAGATTGTGTGGTATTGGCAGAGGGACAGACAAATCAACAAAACAGCATAAAGAGTCTGTTCATGCAAGGAAACTTGAAATATGACATAGATGCTATTATAAATCAGTGGGGGAAAGGATGAACTATTCAATAAACATTGTTGGCACAATTGTTTATCCATATGGAAAATAAAATTAGATTACTAGTGCACACTAAATGAAAGCAAACTTTAAAACTTCAAAATCTTAAAAATAATAATAAAGAAGAATATATTATGAACTCAGAGTAAGAAAGGCTTTCTGAAATAATTAGATGAAAATATCATAGCCATACAAGAAAAGATTAATAAATTTTACAAAATTAGAGAAACATAAGATTATTCAAAAAGGTACCATCAGTGAAGTTAAAAAAAAAAAAATCAAACAAACAAGTCAAAGACCTGAAGAGGAAATTGGCAATGCGTACAACCAACAATGGATTTGTAATCAAAACATATTAACCATAGTGACATTGAGTGTCTTTTCAGATGTCTATTGGCCATCTGTATGTCCTCTTTGGAGAAATGTCTATTCAGGTCCTCTTCCCATTTTTTAATTGGATTGTTTGTTGTTGTTTTGTTGTTGTTGTCGTTGGTGTTGAGTTGTACTAGAGCTTTATAAATTTTGGATGTTAATCCCTTATGAAATAAATCATGGGCAAATAGCTTCTCCCATTCAGGTAGGGTATATTCGCATTTTGTTGATGGTTTCCTCTGTTGTGAAGAAACTTTTTAGTTTGATGTAATTCCATTTGTTTATTTTTTCATTTGTTTCCCTTGCCTGAGAAAATGTATTAGTAAAAATATTATTAAGGGTAATGTCTGAGAGTTTACTTTTTGTATTTGTAGTTTTATGGTTTCGGGTCTTACATTTAATTCTAATCAATTTTGAGTTTATTCTTGTATATGGCATAAGAAATTGATTCAGTTTCATTTTTTGCATGTATCTGTCTAGTTTTTCCAGCATCATTTATTAAACAGACTGTCCTTACCTCAATGCAAATTCTTGCATCCTTTATCATAAATTAAATTACCATATAGGCATGGATTTATTTCCGGGCTCTCTATTTTGATTCATTGATGCATATGTCTGTTTCTATGCCAATGTCATGCTGTTTTGATTACTATAGCCTTAAAGTATAATTTGATATAGGTAGCATGTTATCTCCAGCCTTGTTCTTTCTCAGGATTGAAGTGGCTATCAGGGTCTTTTATAATACCATATAAATTTTAGAATTATTTATTCTAGTTCTGTGAAAAATGCCATTGGTATTTTGATAGAGATATCCATGAGCATGGTATGTTTCCATTTATTTGTATCTTATTTAATTTGTCTTAATAATGTCTTATAATTCTCTGAGTACAGGTATTTTACTTACCTGGTTAAATTTATTTTTTTATATTTTTATTAAATATTTATTTTATTGTTTTTAACAAAGAGAGGAGGGAGAGAGAGAGAGAGAGAGAGAGAGAGAGAGAGAGAGAGAGAGAAACAGAGAGAGACATATAGAATGGGAAGGGCCCAGAGCAGTCTCCATAGTTTATGTTATCAGTTTTTGACATGGTTTTGTTCTACACAGATGGGTGGGAGCTGCGCAGGGCAGGAACAAGGCTGCGGGCCTCCATCATGGACAGCATTCCCCCACAAGCTGGGGGCCAAACCAGAGGTCTCTCACATGGGAAGATTGCCCTGGCAAGAATCAAACTTGGGACCTCCCACATGGGAAGCACACCCCAGTTCAGCATATGGGACTGCATAGGCTGAGCCGGGACTTGATCCTCAGACCCTGGGGCTGTCAAGTGAGTGCTTAACCCACTGAGCTCTCCTGGCTGCTCTTACATTTATTCTTAAGTTCTTTCTTTCTTTCTTTCTTTCTTTCTTTCTTTCTTTCTTCTAAATGGAATTCTTTTCTTAATTTCCTTTTCTGATAATTAATTATTGGTGTACTCAAATGCAACCAATTTCTGAATATTAGTCTTCTACTCTGCTACTTAGCTAAATTTATTTATCTATTTTGTGTGTGTGTGTGTGTATGTGAAATCTTTGGGGTTTTCTTTATACAGTATCATGTCATCACAAATAATGAGTTTCATTTTTTGTTTCCCCTTTGATTGCCTTTAATTTTTTTTCTTGTCTAATTTCTATGGCTATGACTTCCAGTACTATGTTGAATAAAAGAGTAAAAGCTAGAATCCTTATTTGGTTCCTAAACTTGAGGAAAATTCTTTCAGTTTTTTCTCATTGGGTATGATGATTTTAGATGTGAGCTTGTCATTTATGGCTTTTATTGTGTTGAGATATGTTCCCTCTGTTCCCTTAGCAGAGAGTTTTTATCATAAATGAACGCTGAATTTTATCAAATGATTTTTCTGCATCTATTGATATGACTATGTGATTTTTTATTTTTTCACTTTGTTTATGTGGTGTGTCATATCAGTTGATTTGCAAGTATTGAACCAACCTGGCATATCAGGAATGGATCCCACTTGTTCATGGTATATGTTTTTTTTAATAAATTTCTGAATTTGGTTAGCTAATATTTTATTGAAGATTTTTGCATCTATGTTCATTAGGAATATCAACCTAATAATATATTTTTAAATATCTTTGTCTGTTTTTGGAATCAGATGGCCTTGAAAAATGAGCTTAGGAGCCTTCCCTCCTATTGGATTTTTTGGAATAGTTTGGAAGAGTGGGTGTTATTTTTTGAATGTGTGGTAAATTCACCTTTGAAACAATCTGGCCCAGGACTTTTGTTTGTTGGGAGCTTGTTGATTATTGAATTGGTTTCTTTGGCAGTAATTGGTCTGTTCAGATTTTCTGTTTCTTCTTGATTCAGCCTTGGAAGATTATATATATGCATTGCTTCCAGATTGTCCAATTTTTTGACACATAGTTGTTCATAATATATTCTTAAATTTTTTGTATTTCTGTGGTATCCATTGTCACTTCTCTTTCATATCTGAGTTCATTTATTTGGGTCCTCTCTGTTTTTCTCTTGATGAATCTGGTTAATGGTTTGTCAATTTCATTTATCTTAAAAAAAAGAAAATCAGTTCTTGGTTTTATTGATCGTGTGTGTGTGTGTGTGTGTATGCTTAGTCTCAATTTTATTTATTTCAGTTCTGATCATTATTATTTCTGTCCATGTACTTATTAGGGGCTGTGATTGCTTTACATTTTTGGTTCCATTAGGTGTAAACTTGTAGTGTTTATTTAAGATTATTCTTATTTTTTAAAGTAGTCCAAAATTGCTATGAATGTTTTGTTTAGGACTGTTTTAACTGCGTTCCACAGATTTGGGGTCATTATGTTTTCATTTTCATTTGTCTCAAGGTGTCTTTTGATTTCTTTATTGATCTCATTGTTGAGTCATATATTATTTAGTAATATGTGCTTTAGCTTCCATTTGTTTGTGTGTTTTTTCAGTTTTTTCCCTTTATTATTATTATGTAATGTCCGTTTTTGTTTCTCAGTATATTTTAAAATCCATTCTCTATATGTCAAAGTTATTTTCAATAATAATCATGAAAAACACAAATCAATTACTCATATGAACCAAAATTTGTGCTTACTAAGCTAAAATGACATACTTTACAATTTTTTCACTGTTTTAAATTTAATACATGAATGGTCACATAGAATTGAAATGATTCTAATATTGTTTTTCCTTTATAATCTTTGTGCTATCACATTTATTTCAAACCTACTGTTCAAATGCAGGAATATATGAAGCAATATATAAAGTATCATGAGGTTAGACACAAAATGCTGAACTGAATGCATATAGCTGAATCTCCAGGTATGGGTGCTGGAAATTACTGACCAACAAATTAACTTTCATGTAGAATGCTATATTCATTAAAAGTGAAGTAATAAAAATATCAAGAATACCTACAGTAAGTATTTAGTAATCCAATAAAAGAATTTTGTAGAGTTGACTGTTTTAACACCAAGATTACTTTTTAATACTAACAATATTTAGAATTGCTTTCACATGATTTTTTAAAGGAGACCAAATTTGGGGGATGCTGAAATAGCTCAGAAGTCGAGCACTTGCCTCGCAATTGTGAGGTCTGGGGTTTGATTCCTGGCTCTGGCCCATGCAAGCCCATATGCTGAACTGTGGTACAACTTGTAACCACCAGAATGGCTTGGCAGCAAAAACTCTCACCTCACATACAGAAGGCCTCCAGCTCAGTTCCTGCTCCACAGGGCCCCACATCCACCTGTATGGAATGAAACCATGTCGCAACTAATGGTATACAACGATGGAGACTGCTCTGGGACCTTCCCCCTTTTCTCTCTCTCTCCTTCTCTCAAACAATAAAATAAAATTTAAAAACATAAAATAAAAGTAGGCCAAATGTTGATCAATTTTGTTATTTCTAAATTTTCTACTGCCAATTCACCCCATTATTGCCAGTAATTGGGTGACCTGCTCCCACTGCTCTAGCCTTGGTACACTACTGAGCCATTGTATTTAGAAATTCTAGAGCCTGGGCCACTTCCCTGAAAACCTGAGCTCTCAACAGCAATTGCTTGTCCTCATTTCACTCCCCACTTTCTAACACAATTGTCTGCCTTATGAGGAAGTAACCTCTCAAACTGACCCTTTTGGGGTGAAGGAGTAGAAACTGTATTCATCAGACCAACCCGGATGATGAGAGAACCCTGTAATGAGGGTTGAGGGATTATGTGCAAGAATTGTTGGTCTAGAAAATAAAGGGCTAGCATTAAGGTCTCATTAAATCAGATGCTTTTCTTCTCTCCAGTAATAATGACTGGCTGTTCGAAGTTTTGACAGTTTCAGAAAGAAATAGTGTTATGTGGGAAAGGAACTAACATTTATTGAGCACTCATTTTGTATCAGCACTCTACTTACTTTACCTCCCTTAAATCTTATAGACATGCTTTCTATTTTATATTATAAATGTTTTGAAGATTAGAATAGGGAGTTTGCATATAGACTAAGGGTGAACAGTGTGAGAAAATTAGCTTTTGTTGAGGTTTCATTATGTGCTAGGCACTGGGCAACTTGCTTTAAATACATTTGCAAAAAGGCTTGTAAAATACATATTATTATTATCAGAGATCAGAGAATGAAAGTCAGCTCAGAGTTTATAATACTCAGACTTAGCTCACCCCACATTAATATAAAGTCAACTAGTAAAATTCAAACCCAAGACTATATCCCCCATAAATTCAGCCTAATTTACTACCACACGCTTTTTCCTGTAAGACTGGCTAAAGGCACTAAAAACAAATCAGACCAGAACTAATGAAAGTCAAGTTCAGAGTCTGAAAATAAATTTAATAAATCCTGGGTCCTGATTATAAGAATTTGTGTCTATGGGAAAATGTGATGGATGCTGACCTCAGACAAATTCTTTTACTATCCTAGCCCAGTAAATAGAGTGGAGCAGAACAGGCATGTTTAGAAAAGAAAGAATAACGTTGACAAACTGACAAAACCCCACGCAATGATTACATCTGTGCTTTAGTTTGGCTCCTGCCCCCCGAAGCAGCAGAGACTGGAGGATAGTTTATCCGGGAAATGATCCAGGACATACTGGCAGGGGAGTGGGCTGGTGAGGTAGAGGAAGGGAGGCAGTACTTGAGGCTATTCATGTTTTTTCTCTGCCTGGCAGTTTGTGGTTGATATGATTGGTGAATCCCATGGTTGTGTGCTTTTCGTTGGCACCTCCTTTCTCATATAGTGAGTAGTTAAAGGCAATATTGTGGGTGATGCCATGATCGTTCACAGCATTCTGTGAGCTCTCCAAAAGCAGTGCTGGATGAAGCATTTGGAAAGGAAAGAGGAACCTATACTCACAATATTTATCAGATCAAATATGTATGAATGTGTACCCTCCAAGTTGACAAGATCCCACTGTAATCAACTCACCACCAAATGCAGTGTGTGCTAGTTCCAAACACTGAAGGGTTTTAGCAAATACTGTGACTTTTTTCTTAGTAGGAGGAGGCTCAAGGTGTAAGAGTTGTACTTGGATCCCAGACAAATGCACCTCTAAATATTTCAATCTATAGCCAGCCTTTTATATTTAAGGGGCTTATTTTCTAACCTCAGGTATGAATGTTTCTTATCGGGGCATCCATCATAGTTATCCCTTCCTATTCCCCAGGTTGAATTAACAGGACGTCATCCATGTGGTGGACCAATGTGATGTTTGGGGGCATGTGCAAATGTCAAGGTCCCTTGGCCTAGTGAAAGAGAGCAGGAAAATTAATTAAACCCTAGGATAAAACCTTTAATGTGTGCTGATGTCAATTCCAAGTGAATGCAAACTTCTGGTTCTCCTTCCTGGTGGTGATTGAAAGAACTCAATTACCAGATCAGTTGTAGCATGAGTTTGTTTTGTAAGGATTGTCACCTGGCACTATAGCTGAGATTAGGGTTAATACTTGGATAGGTTACAGTAGTCTTTCATCACCCACCACAATTCACCTCTTGTTATTAGAAGTGAGATAGGAGATGCCAGGAAGGCTCAGCCAGTTCAGCACTCACCTTGCAGCCCTGGGGTCTGAAGATCAAATCTTGGCCCCAGCCCACGCGGACCCATGTGCTGAACTGGGATATAGCCCCCAGTTTGGTTCTTGCCAGGATGAGTTTTCCCAGTCCCTGCCCTGTGCCCCCACCCCCCACCACCCTGCCCTGCTGTACAGAATGAAACCATGTCAAAAACTGATGACATGTAACTATGGAGACTGCTCTAGGCCCTCCCCATTCTCTCTGTCTCTCTATATCTGTCTCTCTACCTATCAAAAGCAATTTTAAAAAAATGAGAGAGATAAATTAAATATGGGTATAATAATGACTCTTTAATATCTTTGAGGATGGCTCTAATCTATGCCAAGTGGCAAAGCTTTGTGTCCAATGTTCCCTCCTGGCTAGAAAGAAGGGGACAGTTTCAGGAGCTTCCACTTGCCTTTCCTATCATTATGGCTCTTACCTCACAGATCTGAGAATTAACCTGAGCTTTCTCCCAACTACTAAATACATTTAATCTGATTATACAAGTATACTCCGGGCCTAAGCAGGGGTCTCCAAACTTTTCAGCCACGTGCCGCATTAACTATCAAACAGCAGTTTGGGCGCCGCCTACACACTCAAGGTCCAAATAAAAAAGAATCAAAACATAGATGTTGTTTTTAATTATTTATTTAATATTATTTTATTCAGATAAAATGAGAGGGCCTCGCGGGCCGGATGCAGCCCGCGGGCCGTAGTTTGGAGACCCTTGGCCTAGAGAAATGACTCACTGGGGTCTGTGGACATATTTAACCCACTGTGAGACACACTTGGGCCAAGAATCCACTTCTCATCTGACTTCTGTATAATTCCTCCCCAACTCCAGCTCTCCAAAAAGCGTCATGATGAAGTGTTGGGTCCCCTTGTGAAGTTGCATTCAAATGTTTATCCAGGAGTCTCAAAAGGATTTATTTCCTTTCACTCCGTGTTTAGACACTCTGGGAATAGTAGCAGGTCCCTTGGAGAGACAGTTGGGAGAACTGTTCCTGATGCTTCCTGTGATGTTTTAGCGTATCTCTTAAAGGAAATATGTTTAATTAATGGCTTCCTTGTCTGAGAACTGGGAAACCTGAGTAAGGGGTCAAAATATTCAATTGCAGTAGTTGAAACCCTCCACACTTGGAGGATGCCTGGATAGCTCAACAGGTTGAGGGCTTGACTTGCAAACACAAGGTCCATGGATCGAATCCCAAGCCGAACGGTGGTGTGCACCTGGTAACCACCCCAGGTGGCCCCACATCCACCTGTGTGGAATGAAACTATGTCAAATAAACTAATGATGTACAACTGTGGAGACTGCTCTAGGCCCTCTGTACCCCTCTCCCATCTCTCTCTCTCACCATCAAAAAAAAAAATGTTAAAGAAAAGTTTATCATTAAAAAAATAAATAAAAAGAAATCTTCCACACTTGATCCTTCCGGTTATTTTGGTTAAATAGCACTCTCGTTGTCTACTCACTTATCTTGCCTCTAAAAACACCACAGTCTGTCTGCCATTATGATAGATCCGTGGTGTTCAGAACTCCGACGGCTATTCCAGCCTGTTGTCCTTTTCAGTGTTCCATTCCCCCTTGCCTCTCATGGTGAAGTGCAACTACCTGGCTTCTGAGATTCTGAAATCCTCCCATCTCCTTTGACACTAAGGAGCCCATGGTTGTCTTCTTTATCAACCCCGGTCGCTGGAATGAGTTGCCAGATTTAGCAAAAAAAAAACACAGGATGCCCAATTAAATTTTAATTTCAAATAAACAATGAATAATGTCTTAGCAAAAGTCTGTCCCAAATATTGCATTCTGCATTTTCTCTGGCAGACTTACTGACAGAGGACTAGTGAAATCTTTACTGTTTTAGAGAAAAGAGAGTCCACTGGACCTTCTCAGTTTATATAGGCAGTTATTGGGATCACTGGTCTTACAAGTATATGTTTATTCTAGCATGATCTGTTCTCTGCGCTTTTGACCCCTCCCTTAAAACTATGCTAAACTTCTGGTATCATCACCTTATTTATTGTTTTCCATTGCTTTTCCCAAGCTACAAGGTGACTTCTCAGCAGTCCAGGAAGCTTAGGAAAGACATTAAATCCTCAGTTCTGGAATAACACCCCCATGGGAAAATTTTTTCTTATCCAATCTTACATTCCATCCCTCAGTACAAGCCAGCTTCATCTGGATGTCTTCGCAGGCAGGTTTTCCTGGCTTATCCTGGTGCTTTTCAGACAGATCCTGTGGCTATTTAAGTAAATAATCTCTTTTCTTCCAGAGTAGATGTGACCCTGGTTTTTAGCCCAAAAACAGAAAGATCAGTGAGAGAATCAGAGCTCTGATTTTATTGTAGGAGGTCATGCATTGAGCTTTCCGGGTAACATAACTACTCTTATCATCAGATCCTGGCTTGCTTTTCCAGCACAACTTACACTCCAACTGTAAAAGATGAAGGTCCCTCTAAACATTGGCATAAAGACTTTCTAGATGCCTTAGGATCAGAGTTGGGTAACCCGAAGCTTTCTCCAGTACTTCACTTAAACTTAGCAATAATCAGCTAATGTCATAATCTATATTTATCACCGTCTCTTTATTTCTCAGAGTGCTAGAGATATTTCACAGGCCAGTTCATCCCCTTGAACCTGTTTGTCATTCCACAGCTGACGTTCTAGTAACGGCAATGGTACGACACACCAGAAGGTACAGCTTCTACTACCAACCGTCTTGATTTGATTTCCTCCAGAAGCCAAGCCTGCAATGAGGATTAGAGTCCAAGGTTTTTATTTAGGACATGACCTCAGAAAACTGGGAAAGGAATTAAAGAAGTGAAGTGGGGGGGGGCGGGGAGGGGGGAGAGAGAGAAGGCAGGCAATAAAGGATGTATTAGCAAACAAGTTACCTCCAGGAGTGATATAGCTTAATTCTGGGTTCGAATTCAGGCGTCAGTGTTATCTGCCGAGGGGCTAGGGAGCTGAGATGTTGATTTTGCAACTCTCTTCAGTGGTTGGTTGAGGGTTGATCCAGACACAGGGGAAATATTAAATATCCAGAACTTCTGGCCTGCCCCAGGATGGGGCAGAGTAGAACACAGACAGGTACTGATAGTTGGGAGTTGGTGGCTTGCACTGAAGCAATGAAGCCTAAGGAAAGAGCAATGGGCAGCCACAGAATCTTCCACCCATGTACCAGGACTCCCAGGGGCCTGCCTAGTCCAACCAATCCTGCTCTCTTTGGAGACTGATATGTGTAATTTTAGTTTTAATTTAAAAATTATTTCTTTACTTTTTAAATATTAAATCTATGCATATGTTTCACATGTGAACATAAAAAAATAAAGGGACATAAAGAAATGTCTCCCCCCATTTCTCTTCAGATCTTTATTTTCTACCTCACCCCTCACAAGAAACCAGTTATTGGTGTCATAGTTTCAAGTAAATTTTTCCAAAGATTACAGTTAATATGTATTCTACCTCCTGCTCTGTTTTGAATACAAATGTTTGAATACACATTTTACATATACATTATTCTCTATCATGTTTTTTCTACCCAGCAATATAATGGTTATCTTTCCATATCAGTACATCAGTATATCAGCTGTGTAGAAATCTGACATAGAACGTAATGCTTTAAGGAGTTCACTGAAAAAAAGCATTTAGATAGTTTTCCAATTTTTTTTTTTATTATAAGGATTCATCTGTGAATAACTTCAAAGACAGTCTTTTCACATATGTGAAAGTGTGACTAAAGCTCTAAAAATTTGAATGAACTTCCTAATAGCCCTCCTTTGTGTTGGAAAATCTTCTTTAAATTGGTAAGATAGGTGAGGTAACACTTCTAGAAAATATCTTTATTGTTAGTCTGTAAAATAGTCAATAGACTCTTTGAAATTTTTTATGCTAATGACATGTCCAAAGCAAAGATTAAAAGAATGTAATTGCTACTGTATGTAAATAATTGATAAGATACTGGGAGAAAACTATTCTATTTTTAGAGGATGAATATGAAAGAATTTGGCAGCTTTCTCTTAAAAACAAAGGAAGCCCATCTTTGCCACATCTGCTTTGACAGATCATGTATAATAATAGCTTTGTGGGATAAAATCACCTGTTTGAATCTTCACGTTTTGAACAACAGCAGTAAAAAACACTTCATTTAGTAACTATTCTGAACTGACTAATTCCCTAATCAGTATTTGAGTTTGAGTTTAACAACAACAAAAAATCAGTTGCTATTTTGTTGTTACCAAAGAATTATTTTCCATAAACTTGAATTCCAGAGGCTTTTCTTTATGACACTGTTGACATCATTGTCAGAATATATCAAAAAGCATGTGGCAAAAGGAAACTTTAACTGCACTCTCTTTGATTTAGACAAGTCACCCTCACTATCCACTTTTATTGAAAAAAGGAAATTAATTTCTTACATTCTCCTCAGGCTGAAAAACAAGTCTATAGCATGCACACCAAAATCCTTCTGTTTCCACCTGCGAGATTGATTAATCTATAGAATAAAAAATGTAAATCTTTGGGGATCTTGTCACTTTTATGGTGTGTAGAAGATGAATTCAATCAGGATTTCAATATTGCTTGGGCCTCTGGCCCCGAAATAATATAGGCATGTCACCAGGGGAAAGTCTGCATGAACATGTTGTGCTGTAATAGTTTACAGATTCATAAAAAGTATTGATCAAGCTTCGTCTCCTGTAATTCTAAATAGAGTACTAAAGGATTTTATCTTCAAGAGACTATAGCAGCTCAGTAATGCCAAGTGTGACAATGAAGAAACACAGGAAAATCAAATACAACCAACAAATACAGAACCATCTGGCTTTGTGTTTAACTCAACTATCATTAAGTTAATGGTGCAATCATGTATAGCTGCCCCTTTTAATTACATAATGAGCTTTTTCTGATGGACAGCTTTATGCTTGGCCATACTAGCTGTGTAAAGAAACAGAGCTGGTCAGCAGCCATGGTAGAATTATTTATACAGCTTCAACAAGATTCCAAAAAGCATCCACCCCACTTCCTTTCTGGTTATAATCTCCTGTCCATGTCCCCAAATTTTTGCTGGTGCATTGGGTATTAAATTATTAACAACATCCACATGACGATGCTGACCTTTCAACTTGGCTGTAATTCTCAAATTAAAAGATCAGACAACTCTGAACATTTACTTTCTGAAATAGACTTTCAACAAATTACAGTAACATTTATTTTTTGTTATTTTTCTGAAATCATAACTATGGATTCCCCCCCCCCCACACAGATAATGAAATGCAACTATTTCTATTGACCCCAAAGTGGACTGCATTGCTAAAATTTTATTTCTCCTTGGTCAACTGCACATTTAGTTTGATATGTTTTTGTAGATATTTTCTTTGGGTAGGAAGAGATGCAGATCAGAATGTTAAAATTCTTTCACCACTTTGCAAAAAGAAAACTATATAAAAGAGATATTTTAGATCAAATAATATTTCTACTATTGGCAATAGCTATAAATTCTATAAATAAATTTATAGTGTGTGCTATTATAAATATCTGGAAATCTCTGATCTTTTTGATATAGAAGAATATATAAAGATATCATCCCATTTGCATATATTACTCCTAACATCTATTTACAAAGTTGTGTTTCTAATATGAAGACAGTCTCAAAGAACAGAAATGGTTCTATATTTTCTTCCTTTAGGAGGACTTGGTGGAGTAGGGCAGGTTTGAGGTGCTTGAAATTTTCTGAAAAGGGCACATCTTCATTGTTTTGTCAGTCAAAGACCTAAAATCTAATTGCTAAAAATGTTACTTGCATTTTTACAACACTTTTTTTTTATTATTGACTTTTCAATAGTAGTTAGTATTTAAATGTTTCTCTAATTAAATTGGGAAAACAACTAATCTTCATTATTAATGAATTTCTTTAAACAGTGCATTGGGACAGTTAGTGACAGCTTGTTTACCTCCATAGATGAGAGATGTGTTATTTTTCCCAATAGTCATTTTAGGGTAGATTCAGGTTATAATTTTTTATGTTATTGTTGACAAAACCAGGCTTCTTCCTAGATCCATGAGAGAGAATAATTTCCAACTACACTGAGCTCAGAAATAATCTTTTATCTTGAAGAAATAAATTCTCCATCTAATAATACACATATTTTTAATGGCAGATCAATATCACTTCAAGAAATAAATCTTTAAATCTCAAAATACATACTCTGAATTTTAGGTGAACAATAAATTAATAGTATCCGTAACTCTATTAATATAAAATATTACCATGAAGATGCTTACACAGTGTAATAACATGGTATAAAATCCAGTAGAAAATTTTTGATGTTTTTAATAAAGTTTTCAATAATTTTTGTGAAAATAGCTACACAAATGGATATTTTTGAAAAGATAGACCACAAGATATGGATTGTACACACACATATAACCTAAACTAAAATTCCTTTTCTGTAAAATGAGAAAGTTAAGCTAGAGGTTTTCCAAAGATTCTTCTGATTCTGTAACTAGTCTCATCATAACAATATTTGCTATTAGGCTTTATGGTCCAGAGAGCTGGCATTAGGACATTTCAAGGGAATGGGAATAGCTGTGTTCCTACTCTCCTTTTGAGCTCCTTAGGCAAATTTAATTAGGTTTAGATGGGACTGATAGTTCCATAGGGGAACCCATGGCTTCACTGGAAGTCTGTCTTCAAGAGGTTCCACAAATTTCCCTAGGTTTCTAAGACATCTGTCCAAACATAACCATGAAGTAATCCAGGCCCTAAACACACAATCTCAAACCAAACCTCTGCCATTCTCTCTTTCCCATGACTAACAGTAAACGTTCCTGGAGGGGAAGCTAGGGAGTTAACATACATAATTCCTTGGCTATCCATGATTATTTTCAAATGTAATACCTAGCAGTGCACAGAGGGAAAAAAATAGCTCATCAATTGGTTCCAGGGCTCCTAGAACATCTCCAAAATGTAAAAAAATATTGTCTACTGTTTCCAGGAAGTGCTATGAATTGACAGTAGAAACTGCTAAAGGATTAGTAGATACCAACAACTTCTTTCAATCTGCTGATCATTTTTCTCTCTACTTTCCCAAACTTTATTAAAGAAACAGCAGTGATGATAAATCTCTAAAACATAGTCAATTTCCTGGAATATTTTTCCTCGAAACTGTGACATTTGATTTCCAAACATAGGCCAGAGCATATATGGTTCCCAATTGTACTAAGTAGATGAGAGTCTGAAATCCAAAAATGTTCATATTCCAACTTTCCCCAGTCTGCTGTTTGCCTTTGGATTGGCAATAATTGACTAAAAAGCTACATGGCTTCATTATATTTTGTCTGTAGTTCTGTGAGCTCTTTTACATGCAACAGTTGTAGAATTTGAGCAGCTTGGTTAAGAACTGCATCTCCTACTTCCAAAACAAAAATTTGCTTGTCTAAAACAACAGGCAAGCTCATCATTTTGATATTTTGATTTATCCTACCCACTCAATTCAAATTTTTCTGGCTTAGTAATTAGGCATTGTGTAATTCCATCTTACTTTACTAATTTGATTATTCACATTTCTAAGAAGTATAGCCACATTCTTTTTAACAGATTTGGATTTCTGTGAAATTTATTCATGGATAGACACTTTTGTTTCATCCATCATATAACTTCATGACTAGCACATTTTAAGTCACTTATAAGGAATACATACATATCATTCTGGTCTGACTGCCCTCAGTAGCTACAGAGAGGGCAAAAAGGGAGAAATTTGATATGGCATATGTCTTTTTGGTGGTTACTGTAATTTAATAGTAATTTTAATGGCAAGATTAACTTGCTATTTTTTTCTGGTGTTTCTTTCTATAATTGAGTAAAAGTCCACACTGCTATAGATAACTTATACCTGAGCTGTAGTTTCTCCATTTTTATATCTAAATAAATCACTTTTCTATTGTTTAGACTGGAAAATAGAGAAAACCCCACAAATTTTATTTGTATCTTTTGCATCAGAAAATAAATATTTGGGAGATGCCAGGATGGTTCAGTGGGTTGAGCATTCATCTTGCAGCCCTGGGGTCCAAGGATCAAATCCCGGCCCCAGCCCATATGGACCCATATACTGAGCTAGGGTGTGCCTCCAGTTTGGTTCGCATTGGGGCGAGTTCCATGTGAGAGGCCCCTGGTCTTGTTTCTGCCCTGCGCAGCCCTGCACCCACCTGTGGAATAAAACTATGTGGAGAACCAATGACATGCAATTACGGAGACTGCTCTGGGACCGCCCCCTTGTCTCTGTCTCTCTCTGTCAAAATCAAAAAAAAAAATCTTAAAAAGAAAAAGAAAATAAATATTTGGTATAAATAGCAAACAAACAAACAAACAAAATACATATACATAAAATTAAACCTAAAATATCTAAATAAAGTTATAAAAAAAAATAGAATTTAAAACCAAAATGCAAATTTTAACAGAATTTTGCAACTATTTAACTAATAATTATAAAAATAACAATGTAAGATATATAAGTTTATTTTAAATGTAGAATATGCCACAGTAAGAGTAGTATTTTTCAATGTATAAAATATCTTATTTTCTTCCAAAAGTAGAAAAGAATTCTAACTTAGAAAAGGTACATTGAGTAAATTAAAATACCATAGTTAAAAATATTTCAGATTATATATTCAGAGAGGGAAAAAAAATCTATGAAAAGCTAAAGAATGATCAATATGGGGAAGCCGGGATGGCTCAGTGGGTTAAGCGCTCACTTTGCAGCGCCGGGGACCGAGGATCGAATCCTGGCCCCGGCACGTGCGGACCCATATGCTGAACTGGGAGCTCCCCCAGTTCAGTTCTCTCTCTGTCTCTGTATCTCTCTCTCTCTCTTTCTCTGTCAAAAATAAATTAATAAAATATATATTAAAAAAAAAAGATTGATCAATATCATTCAATGGATTATCAAAATCCTGAGGCATTTGTTTTGATAATTTATATATATGGCGGCCTTTGTCAGTAAACAAACTTTTGTCAATAAATAGATTACAATAAAAAAAAGAAAAGAGACACAAAGCTAGTGAGAATCAAAGCTTGGTATGATTGTGTATTTATTCAATTTTCCAGCTTTACTTGAATTTTACTTTCATTTTTCCATTTGTCCTTCCTTATTTTTTACCTGCCCTCTATTATTTGGCACATGGCATTCCTACAACTTGTCTTAAAATCCTGCAGTAGTGCTTTGAAGTTAATTAGAGAGAGAGAGAGAGATTCTAAGACACTGCATGGGGATTACATAAAGTTGTTATAAGTACGTGATATAAAAAGAAATCATGTGAAGTGAAATATAAAATATTGAGCTAGGTATTTTCTGTTATGTTTTTGTTTATATATGTTTTACTGTTATAATATTTTTCTTTCTCTCTCCAAGACAAAAACCTTAACTAAATTGAGGAAACCTATAAGAGAAATTTTAAAAATCCTTGGATATGGCCTTATGTTTCCTATTTATTATTAATAACATAAAGAATTTTGCTTCTTAAGGAAACAAATAATGGCTCCTACATTTTTAGGATAGATGTGAGGTTTCTTATTCAGAGAAACTTATTGCACTTCTCTTAAGACGTAAAGGTGTTTCATGATGTATGCCTGGGCTGTAATAATACCTGAAGAATTTAGTAGAATGTCAAGTAGAACGCATAACTAAATAACTCTTTTAGATATTTTTTAAATGCTTACTCTATGACATGTTAATTTTTGTAACAGCTCTCTCTGAGATAGTCAGTGAAGTTCTAATTTCCAGAGTGCAAAACTATTAATAAACCTTTATCTAGTTTCACTCTTTCCATTAAACCATGCTGCTTTCCTAAATAAGGAAAACTTCAGCATTTGCAGAGGGATAGGACAAAATATAGCATACAGCAAACCCAAACAGGGAAAATGCCTCCTTCAGATATAATTTTTCCAGGACAGTACTTCATATCTGTCCTGAGGACCTGTGTCTTTAGTGCACATGATGGCTGGTGTTCCTGGAAGTCAAATAGCATTGCTTTATAAGAAATATTTGCTGAAAATTTAAATGCATTAAAATAATTGTTAGAAATTCAACTCACTGTGAATTGTTTAATATACTCTTCAACTAAGTTAAACAAAAAAATATCAGAGGCAAAACTTGAAAGGCAATAGTAAGATGTCTCCAGAGCACAGGAATCAGTTGTAAATAACATAAGTAAGAAGATGTGGAAAAAAAATTTATCTAGTATCCACAAGGATACTATCATTCATGACTAGATTAATTGGTAGAAAAGGTTGATGAAGCTTAATCAATGAAATTAATTTATCTAGAAAAAAAAAAAGAATGAGTTGGAAGAAGAAAGTGGTATGCCTAGGATTCAGGGGAAAATTATAATGGTGATGAAGGAGGGGAAGAGAGGAAGTCTAAAAATTTGTATCCACATCTTTAATAATGGCCCAGGAAAGACGACATCCTGATAAACTCTATTTGTCAGGTGGATAAATTTCCCAGCATGGTATTACACTAGCCACAGGGAGCATTAGTACGTAAGTTCATCTCTTGGTTTCTTTCCACAGTTACTGTCAACCCTCTGAAGGCAGTATTCATTACCTTGTATGCTTTCCTGGCTATCTTACGTTGTCTGGGCAGCTATATTTCTGATTGAAAATAAATACAGTTACATTTGATTTTTTTTTACAAGTACACTGTCTTATCAACTCTGTGCACACTAAAAACATAAACTTTCAGTGTGGAAGCTCAGGATTGGTACAACTATGATCGTTATTTCAAACAGTGCCATTCTGAAAGGTGCAGTCTGATTTTATATATTGAATATATAAAGTATGTATTGTGTGTGTCTACACATATGTATATATATGTGTATGTATGTGTGTGTGTGTGTGGAGAGAGGGAGAGAGAGTTACACCTTGTATGTCTTTCTTTCTTTGAAGCTGAACCATCAGTCTATACAAAGTACCATTAGTCTATACCTCTACAAGTTCTGACCATTACCGGTAAGTTCACGAACTTTCCATGTGTGCTTCCATTGGCAGCACTGTACAAACAACTCAGAAAGGTTTCATAATCTCAGCATATCAGCGCCTCACAGCTGTTTTTGTGTTGACATGTGGCAGTATCATGCTGAGTGGCATTCATTATTGTGTGTTTTTGTGTGTTGCCATGAGAATGTTGGAGCTTAAATTAGAGCAATAAAGAAACATTAAATTTCTTGTTAAACTTGGCAAGAGTGGAAGTGAATTCAGGCACATTGTAGTCCAAGTTGATAGAGATAATGCCATGAAGAAAATGGCAGTACACAAATGTATTAGCTTTTTCTGAGTGGAAAAAAAAGCATCACTAATAAAGAGAGGTCAGGGCAGCCTGTAACAAGCAGAACTAAAAAAAAAAAAAAAACATTGCAAAAATTTATCAAACTGTGCCTCAAAATCATCAGCTGACTATAAGAAGCATAGTAGATCAAGTAAGCATCAGTAGAAAAACAGGACAATCTTAATTTAAAATCTTGGCATGAGAAAGGTCGGTGCAAAAATGGTTCTGAAGGAGCACACTGCCAAACAAAGGCAAAGGAGGGGCAAAGTTTTCCAAGACCCTTTTGGAGAGGCAAGATGATGATTTGGGCTGTATTATCACTGGTGATGAAACATGGGTGTACCAATACAACCCTGAAACAAAGCATCAAAACACACAAGGGAAATCAGCCAATTCTCCGGGAACAAAAAACTGTCAGTTCAAATCAAGAGTCAAAACAATGTTGCTAATGCCTTTTGATATCTGAGGGATTGTTCATGATGAATTTTTACAAAATGGACAGTCAACCAAGTTGACTATTTGGAAGTGCTGAAAAGACTGCATGAAAATGTTTCAGACAAAATCAACCTGAAGTTTTTGCCAACAACTCATGGCTCTTGCATCACAACCATGTACCAACTCACATGGCACTGTCTGTGAGGGAGTTGTTAGCCAGTAAACAAATAACTATATTGGAACACCCTCCCTACTCATCTGATCTGGTCCCAAATGACTTTTTCTTTATCAAAAAGGAAGAAAATATTGAAAGAAAGACATTTTGATGACATTCAGGACATCCAGGGTAATACATTGATGGCTCTGATGGCCATTCCAGAAAAAGAGATCCACAATTGCTTGGAAGAGCAGACTAGGCATTGGTGTCAGTGCATAGCTTCCCAAGGGAGTACTTTGAAGGTGACCATAGTGATATTTCGCAATGAGGTATGTAGGACTGTTTCTAAGATGAGTTTGCAAACTTAATTGTCAGACCTCATATCATTTCTTCTAATCACTGCCTCCTCCTGATCTTTCAGACAGTTTGTGTTTGGCTCATAGTCTTTCTTTCAACCACATGTTCTGTCACGGCCTGCCAAAGTGCTCTTTGGATATGAGGGAGGCAAAACTGACTATCTGGGGGAAGCCGGGATGGCTCAGTGGGTTAAGCGCTCACTTTGCAGCGCCGGGGAT
Organism: Craseonycteris thonglongyai; assembly: GCA_004027555.1. Taxonomy (NCBI): domain Eukaryota; kingdom Metazoa; phylum Chordata; class Mammalia; order Chiroptera; family Craseonycteridae; genus Craseonycteris; species Craseonycteris thonglongyai. Next base: position 20,976 of record PVKE010005661.1, read on the forward strand.
CGAATCCCGGCCCCGGCCCATGCGGAACCATATGCTGAACTGGGAGCTCCCCCAGTTCAGTTCCCTCTCTCTCTCTGTCAAAAATAAAAATAATTAAAAAAATAAATATTTAAAAAACAACAACTGACTATCTGGGCTCAGTTTGAAATTCAGAGGAACCTTGTTTAAAAACCTCAGCAAGTAAGTAGTATAAGATTGTAGATCAGAGATATTAGTAAGTTGACCTGGCTACTTGATATAGAATGAGGAAGCTGTCAGGTCAGAGAAGCGATAGCCTTAGGTTTGCTGGCACTGGAAGGTGCAAAGCTGGAGGACAAAAACAAACCACTTGCATTGTTGCATCAGTGAAAGATGTGTGGACTGAAATGTTCTAGTTTCCAGTGTGCCGGCAGAATGACAGAAGGATGGCTTGCCACTGCATCCCGTCCAATGGCCACTTTATTTCTAACGTGGAAAAAAAGTACAGTCTGAAATGTTTATTGTCATGTTCTATTCACTTCTTAGTCAGAGAGCTTCCATTCAGATGCCTGAGTATAGGCCGGCTTCCCTGTCTGGAGCTACAGCCTGAGTTGAGAAGATTGTAGCTCTGTTGGCACTAAGTTGCGTTGCATTAACTTAACACCACGGCCCTACATTTCCCAATTTTCCAGTTTCCTTAAGAATTATAAATGCTCAAGGACATTGTTGCAACAATTAAACACTCAAAATATTGAGAATCAAGTGCAAGTTCATTTATCCCAAGCTAGAAATCTGATATACTATTCACACTGCCATAGTCAATCATGCTACCTGGAGAATTAGATCACAGAAGTAGTAAAACAAACAAAAACTTTGGGGATTCACCTTATAAAAATGCCAATAAATCTTTGCAAATCATTTAAAATCCCTTAATACATGAGGCACTAGTCATTTGAAATACCCCCTCATATCTAGACTAGGATGACCTTTCTGTAGGTTTTAGCCTAATCTGGTTCATGTTTTTCATTTCCATTGAATAATAGGGATCTAATTATATTTTATGAGTCAGTCATTGGCCAATGGCCCTAAAGATCTATATCAGTCCGAAGTGGTTTGGTTACTATTGATTATCAAAGTGACATAATTGTTTAACCCTCTCAATATCTGGCTGAAGTGTTAAAGTTTGCACTCTAAAGTTTCACATCTTAAACATTTGTATTCTTATAAGCTCAAACTATTTCTGTTATTATTTTCTACTTCAAAATCTGTAACTTCAGGCTGTGCAGATCTTCTCCAACGCATATTCTACAAAAATGCCTGAAGCATTTCCACAAACTGCCTGTAGCATTTTAGGCTTTATATTCTACCCTGAGCTCCCTGAATTTTGGCACAGAGAGTAACACTCCCTAGGTTTAGTGTTCTCTTCCAGTTTTGCCTATTACTTTGAAGTTCTATAGTCTTTGATTGCCCTTTTGATAATGTCACAACTTTCAAAAATGCAATCAGTTTGGAGCAATTTAAAGTGGAAAGGACAATCAACCACCTTCATCATTCAAATGTTTCCTATCTGGTCGTTTGCTGTTTGTGGTAAGCAGATTTCTAAGGCAACTCACAAAATCCTGGTCCCTGGTATAAACACAGAATCTCCTCGTTATTCAATGAAACATTAAGTGAGGTACTGCTGAGAAAGGGATTTTGCATATGCAATTAGCTCCAAAATCAGTTGACCTTCAGATTGAGAAATTATCTGGATGGGCTTCATCTAATCATATGAAGACTTTAAAGAAGAATAGAGGTGAAAGAGAGAGAGAAAGAGAGAAAGACGGATTTAAAGAATGATAGATAAATCAATATGGAAGATTCTCTGATGTTGGCTTTGGTGTTAGAGGGAACCATATACATGGAATGTGCGTAGCCTCCGGAAACTGAATGTGTCCCCCGAGTTGACTTCCTTCTAGGAAATAGGAATCTCAGTTCTAAAGCCACATGGAACAGAATTCTGCCAATGAAGTGGACCCTGAGCTGCAGTTCAGAATGTGTCTTGCCCAGCACCTTCCTATCAGCCTGTGGGACACTAAGCAGACAACCCAGTGATGCCAGGCTCAGACTTATGGCCTATAGGACTGTCAGCTTATAAGTGGGTACTGTACTGAGCTGCTACATTTGCGGTACTTCATTACACAAAAATAAAACACTGTTCAACTATTTCTTGTGTATCAATTTATCATGCGGAATCTATAAAGTGCAGTCCAGCTTACTTTTTAAAGCCATTACCAGGAATCTGAGTTCAGAATCAAATTATACATACCTATGAAAGAGGATGATAGGGTAAAAATGTAAGAAGCATATCTCAGTCGACAGTATTTTCATATAAGGCCTTATAGCCCCAATAATGACTCCTAAAGACTAAAATTTTAAAGGCAAGAGAACTCATGACCTTGTCTACTCTGCAGATATAAAATATAAACCAAATTTTTATTTTTTAAATGTATGAAAGCTTTCTCTGAACACTTGGTAAAAATAATTACTTCACCATATAACTAGTCCTTTTGGGTCTATGTATTTGGTGTATATTTGAGACTTTTTAAGCTATATATTTTCTTTCTTAAAATATAAAATATATTGACTATAATTATGTATTATATGTATATTTGAGGGTTTAGTTACCAATATAAGAAGTAATCAGAGGTATGTTAATTCAGTACATCATATTATTTATTGTTGAAACTATTTAATTCAATGAGGAATACTCTAGATACTAATGTAAGTGAGGGCATACCTAAGGAAAATAGTATTATCAAGAATTAAGACTTTATGACTTTTATCCAAGCGTAAAATAGAAATATGCTATCACTAAAGGTATATTATTTTTAAATGGTATTTGATTAATTCACCCTGCAAGTATTTATTTTGGGTCAACTATATTGACAGACCCAGTCCAAATCATTACAAAGACTACAGTGTTGTCTTCCATTAAATCTCTAACACTGATTATTTCAGCAATAATAAAAATGTGTGACAAAAATTCTTGAAAGTTTATGACAAGTTAAAAGTGTAGCTTTGCATTAATAAGCAGAGCTCTGTATATTCTAAACTTCACTTTGATATATAGTATTACCGATGTTGCCACTAGCAAGTTTCCCATAGATTACACCACTCCATTCTTTCCACTTTTTCCCCATTCCTACTGTGAAAGTATGTTATTCTGACCACCATCATCTCTTGCCTAGATTAATGCAACAACCCCCTCTCTCACTTTTCTATCTCCAGTCTTGCATATTTTTCACACTGCAGCCAGCGTGAACTTTCTGAGTTGTTAGTCCCCTGCTTATTCCCTCATTCTCCCCACTGCTTTTGAAGTAAAGTTTAGATTCCTTAGAATATTCAAGACTGCCTACTAACATTTGCAACTAAATGTAACTCACACCACTGTGTTTTTGCCACAATGAGCTACTTTCTGTTCTAGAATCTCTCCATTCTCTCTTACCTCTGGACCTCCTCAGATATGTTTTCTTATGACAAAAAAAAAGTCCTCTTTTCCCAATTCCAATCTTCAAATTTGAATTTAATTACTACCTCTAGAACGTTCCTTGATTCTTTCTGACCACTATCCCAAGGTTAAGTGACTTTCCTGTCTCCTTCACTAGCATTTCTTAATAAAATATGACTGCTTCTCATTCTTCTCCAAAAAGATGTTCAGTTCCATGAGATCACATTTTGTCATATTCTCCACACCAAGCACAGCACCAGGAGCATGGTAGATACCTAATAAGTATGCTTAATGAGTGAGAAATTAATCATTAAAGAAATTGTTATCTGTTAACTAATGTGATGGAACTAGAATCAAAATAGATTTGTTCTTTGGTAGATACAGCCTAGCTTTATAATTTTTGTCTAGGCTCCGAGGAATCCACATAGGATGACATACTACAACTGGGTATGTTGAGGAAAGTTAATAAGAAGATGGTTTACAAATGTGTAGATAGCTTTTAAGAAAATCATCCAGACCTGGGATGGCTCAGCTGGGTAATTGCTCACTTTTTAGTGCTGGGGACCGAGGATCAAATCCCAGCTTTGGCCTGTGTGGACCCATATGCTGAACTGGGGTGTGCTTCCAATGAGGGAGGCCCCCAAGCCCAGTTCCCACCCTGTGGGGCTATTGCCCACCTGTACAGAATGCAACCATGTTGAAAACTGATGATGTACAACTATGGAGACTGTTCCGGGCCCTCCTCCCTCTCTCTGTCTCTCTCTGTCTCTATCTCTATCAAAAACAATAAAATAAATCTTTTTTTAAAAAAGGCATCCAGGAATCATGTAGAACCCAGGACTAGTAAAGGGGGTTAAGGGGCTATGGAACCAGCCTCTTTGAGCCTGGAGGAGAAAGGAGGGACTGGTATTAAGGCTTAAGCAGTTTGCAAGTTGTTGAAGATGGGATAACTCCCAAGTGCTGTGACCTTTGGAAGAACTTGTTAGTGCCCCCTAGACAACCTGGAAGAGAGAGAGACAGCCAAGGAATAAGGCTCCTCCCTCTTTCCTCTTGCTCTCTGACATCTGTGCCAGCATCCCCTTGGTAGAACTCAGCTAGAAGCCAGAGGACAAGGAAATCTTGATGCCGCCTTCCTTGAACCCATTGTTATGCCCTTATTCTGGAAAAAGGAAGCCTATAGGTATTACAAACTTTAAACTAGTACAAGAAACTAGAGACGTTGATTAGGGTAGTTCAAATAGTATAGATATAGTGTAGACCATACAGGTAAGCACTCCAACACAGGGCAGGACGAGGAGGCTGACATTCGGATGTGAAAGTGCAAAGAGACAATATCTACCACAGTGATCTACTATTTCAAGAGCTGGCAAGTAATTACATTTAAACGATATACCAAGATAGTGAACTGTTTTGTGGACAAAATTCTGAGTAAATGGAAAGAAACATGCCTTAGAACTGGAGGGGAACAAGTCTCTTAATCAGGAAGTATCAAAAAAATTAAAATAATCTGACTTTCAATGCAAAGTTTAAAATTGCTTTGCCCCATGTACTTCTTTTCTACCATGTTTTTAATCTTCTCATTCTCAATCTAAACTTCCATATAGTAATGCAATTCTATCACTCTTGAAGTCACTTCTCTTAAAAACCATTGCTATACCTTTATTATGGCAAAAGAAAGTCTGTAAGTATTGGATACTTTAAACTAGTGCAAGAAACTCAAGATGTTGAGTAAGGCAGTTCAAAGGGTATAGACTATGGAATTCTGCAACTCCAGCTTGCATGAAAATTGGGAGATTCAAGGTTGAATGGGGATCAATGAGGTTCCATTTGCACAAATAAAATTTTGAATATCTTTCCTTTTCAAAATTTTTTACTTCCTCCTTATTATATCGGTTGTTTTGTGTCCCCCTAAAATCCATATGTGTATGCCTAGGCCCTCAGAATGTAACTATATTTGAAACTAGGTTCTTTAAATAGCTAATTCAGTTAAAATAAGGTCATTAGGGTGGATCCTCATCTGACATAACTGGTGTCCTTGAAGAGGAAACTAGGACATGACAAATACGTGGGAAGACCATGAGAAGGCATAGGGAGAAGATGGCTAACTATAAGCCAAGGACAGAAACCTCAGATAAAACCAACTCCATCAACTCCTCGATCTTGAAATTCTAGCTGGTGAAATTCTGAGAAAATTATTAATAATATCTGTTGTTTAAGCCATCCAGTTGGCCGTACTTTGTTACAGCAGCTCTAACTCAACCATCTCCATCATAACTCTTGCAATTTTAAGCTAACAAAATTCATGCATAACTTTAGGATTCATATTCTCCCATGAATTATGTTGCCTTTAAGGGTTTTGGATAGCCCACAAGTTTATAATATGATTAAAACAACAGCAAAATACTGAAAATGGATCTAAAATACCAGGAACATGGCCAGCATTCTTCAGGCAATGAGCGAGGGCCCGCTGTTTCCTGTCATCAGAGAGGCTGTGGGATCCAGTTCGTGGGTGTGCAGCTCCAGCTGGGTACAGTTCTTGAACAAATACTGAAACGAGTCAACATCTCTGAGTTGCTGTTGTTTCAAGATGTAAAAGTACAAAGAGGCCCACAATTTTAGTGGAAATAAAATGATAAAAATTGAAAGAGATCTTGAGAGGTCTTCCCTTTACAGATCACTTCAACCAAATGAAAGATCTATTCATAACCATGTGCAAAACTTCACTAGAATTAATTATAGGACTGATCCTAAATTAAATCATATATCTATGGGATGATTTATAATTTTTGTAAAAAATGTAAGCTAAAACAAAAATAATTGATTTGCTTTGTGTGTGTGTGTGTGTGTGTGTGTGTGTGTGTGTGTGTGTGTGTGATATGCAGACATAACGGGTCCTCATGTTATGATTAATAAACTAATCATTACCGTACACCTGGAATTAGGCCTCCTTAATGAACATTCCTCATGGAGACATTATTCTGTTTTAAAAGATGTTCCAATCTATAAAATGATAATACAGTCTCTGTAATTAATTCAAACTATTGTTTATTTACATTCACTGTCAATAGTGTAAATCTGATTGTATTTAAAACCCTTCTCTGGCTTCCCACTGCAAGTTTGGGAAAGTGTGAATGCTTTAACATATCCCACAGACCCTCCGTGAACTGAGCCTTCCACTCCATTAGTCTCAGTGCATGAGGTCACACCTCACCACAGCCCGTTTGGCTTCCTTTCTGTTCCCTAAATATCTCAAACTCTCTCATCTCAGGGTCCTTGCACACGCTGATCCTCTTCCCAGAACACTCTTCACTAAGGTCTTGGCTTACTTAAAGACTCAGCTCAAACATCATCCCCATTCCTGAACTTCTACCTCAGTACTACTTTCCTCTATTAATTATTATGTAGCCCTACATATTCACTTAAGAGTAACTTCAAATCTTTACTTATCACATTTATCTATTTTGTATATTTGTTTAGTGTCCTTCTACTGGAGTGCAAATAACGTGATGGTAGAGACCTTGTTTTTATCATTTACATGTCAATCTCTAGTGGCAACTCTGGACATAGGAGATACTCAATACATATTTGATAAGTGAACAAAAGATATTTCCATATAAACATACATGTATTTTTATATAATACTCAATATTTTCAATCACAGCCTATTTTCTTGAAAATATATTTTCTTAATCTTGAGTATTGCTTACATAATGCTAGATCATTTGTTTTTTTCCATGTATCTTATTTTAAGTTTAATTTGATTCTATCAATAAAAAATTTTACTTCTGTATAGTATACTAGGCAGTTGATATGACCATACAAATCCTGCTGATTCTCTTTCCATTTTCCATACTTTGAAATTATGGAGCTCAAAGCTGGCAGAACAACCTATAAAAGGCTTCCTAGAATTTGCCTACCTTTAACACTGTCATCTGTTGATTAAAGATAGTAATACCTCATCTTCACACCTCTAATTCTGTTAGTGTTGTTGTCCTGTTTTCGTTACCTTAAGTTTCTAGCAACTGTTGATATTTACACAGTAGATAAAAGTCATAAATGATTATGCCACATCTTATTTAGTTCTCTATTTTACTTTCTTGCAGACAAGAAATATGTGACAGAAAAGCGACACTTTGAGGAAAATAATTTTTCTCCTACAGATACAATTTAAATTTTAAAACAAATGTTTAAAGGAGTCCAATTTAATCTGCTAACATGACAGGCTACCTTAGGTGGGTAATGATATCTATAAATATTTCCTAGTTCTTTCTATCAACAGATATGTTTCCTAAATATCTAAGAAGAGTAGGAAGAAATAAGAAACACTGGGCTTTTTCTTTCCTCTCTAACTTTATGCATTTTCAGTGCTTGTCAGAAAATATTTTGCTACTCTCTGTTCATCCTACAAACTATAATCATAGATGTACACACAACCTATGATAATAAGTTGTGATTAAAAGTCAGACCATTTAATTGCACTTAATCCAAAGGGTGATTTAAAAATATATTCATAACTACATTCGTTGTACATTCCATTTTCACACATTAATTTCTGCTATTTACCACATTCACAATGCAGTCATCAAATTGGAACATATCTGTTTTTACATTCCTTATGTAAGCCTTTGCTCTCCTTCCTTCTTCTTTATCACAATGAAAACATTTCACTTTTTTCCCTTAAAAAAGTCAGCTTGACAACAGACAGGCAAGCTCCCATGCTGGGGAAGATATCTGCACATCTAATCCAAAGGCACATACCGTGTTCAAAAGATAAAATACTGGTATTTTACTGCTTTGCCTTTAAAAGTGGTTAAAACACACACACACACACATACACACACACACACAAGAAAGTTCTATAGTTCCAGGACATTTACATAATGTATAAGTAATTTAGTACTTCAAGAAATGTAGTCAAATGTGTCTGAAAAATGCAGATTGAATATCTATGTGCAGATTTGTTAAACAGTTCCTCCCATCAAAATGAAAAATAAATGATGAAAGATATATTAGCTATGTTATGAAAGTTTCTACAACGGTGACTCAACATTAAAAAGTTACAATGAATTAATAACAATATTATAGATTTATACTCCACATGGAGGATTTTTCAAAATAATTTTTATTATGAAATTGAGAATTAAGATGCTCACCACAGTGGCCAGAATGTGAACACAAACCAAGAGAAGAGAAGGAAGAAGATAAAGCAGGTAAGAGTCTTTAGATAATAGTGATATCATATTATAGAGGCATTTTTAATATTCTAACAATGAAATAGTTCATCTATGAATCTCTATGAACTTAAACATGACAACTTTTTAAGGGAGTTGCATAAGGGCACATTTTTCTTTGGAAAATTTATTCTTGGATATTACCATGTACTAAGAAATTTATTGAAGGATGAAATTTAGCAAAAGATGGAATTCAGAGCTTGTTTACTTTTAACAATGTATAATACTTAAAGTTCAAGATACTTTCACAATTATAAGCCAGAAATAGTATATTTTGCCCCCAAAATAAAGCAGTCTTTCAAGTTTTAACTCCCACTGTCATTAATTTTCACAAATACAAAAGCAGGAAAATAAGTAGTATTTAGTAGATACTAACTTCTTTCTTTCCCTCTTTTCTAAGTATTGTGAAAGAATTTTTAAATTTATTTTTTAATGCAAGGAAAGATTTTTTTCAGCTCCTACCAACATCAGCTTTATTGTTCTCTAGCAAAATGCACTAGCAACAGGAGGATTTTTTTTTTAATTGTTAAATTTATTTGGGTGACATTGGTTGCTAAAACTTACATAGTTCCAGGTGTACAATTCTACATTATGTCGTCTACATATTACATTGTGAGTTCACCATCCAGAGTCAGTTCTGTTTCTATCGCCATACATTAGATGCCCCCCTACTCCCTACCCCCTACTCTCCCCCCCCACCTTCCCTTTTACCCTCATGTTACCACTAAATAATTGACTGTGTCCATGAGTTTTTGTTTCTTTGTTACTTTCAGTTTTATATTCCACCTATAAGTGAAGTCATATGTTTCTTGATTCTTTCAGTCTGACTTACTTAGCTTAATAAGATGTTTTCAAGTTCCGTCCATGTTGTCACAAATGGCTGTATTTCAACTTTTCTTATTGCTGAGTAGAATTCCAATGTATAAATGCACTATAACCTCTTTATCCAGTCATCTATCAAAGGACACTTTGGTTGTTTCCACGAACCAAAGGACACTTTGGTTGGCCACCATGAACAGTGCTGCAATGAGTATTGGGGCAGTATGGAGATTTCCTCAAAACATTTGGAATGGAATTGCCATACTACCAGCACCAAGCCCTCTTCTGGGTATCTACCCAAAAGACTTTTAATAGACCAAATACCCAAATAGTGTTTAGGATAACTGTGTGTTGACATAAATTCAGAAGTAACTACTTAAATAACAAGTTTGATTATACTATGATGATTTGTTCTGTTTTCAGCTATCTTGAGTACCAACTTCAGAAAATAATATTTGTAATACACTGCTGATATTGTATGCTAAATTTGATGAGACTAGCAAATATAAGATTTCTTGAATTGTACATTAATTTTATTCATCTTATCTATTAGTTTCAAAAAATTCTTTATTTAACTTCATTAAAAAACAATCCTCCTGTTAACAATGCATACTTTGAATGAACAGTTGACAAAAAGTCCTCAAAGAGGCTAGGACATCACCATGGTCTGTGTCCCTCAGGGCTGCAATGGTATTAGATTTGTGATGTGAATCATATATCACAATACTCCCAGTGCTGGACAAGGAAATATTTCACTGCATGGGGGGCGGGGGTGGATTTAGAATTACTCTCTGTCCTCCAATGCCATATTTTATCTTAGGATATAACATTGACATACCGGTACTCTCTTGATTTCATCAAATCTCTTATGAACTTGCTTCCTCTCTTTCAACAACAGACATATAGACACACACACTTACACACACACACACACACACACACACACACACACACCCCATTGAAATAGAGCTCATAGAACATTATTTTGATTTTCACTTTTATTCTTAATAAATCTTTTCTTCTGTAGGCTTATATTTATAAATTTAATATTAGAATTCATTAGTTATCACCTTATTTAAAGGGACCATATCTTATTAATTTTTGTATCCAAAGCATCAACACAGAGTTCCCACACTAGCTAGATAACCATGCTTGGTGGTAAATTAATTTGGAAAATATTTATCAAGGAAGACTCTGTATTTCATTGCTAGACTGTTAAAACTTATAGTAACAAAGGCCCTTAATCCATTCAGGCCATTTCAAATTATGTTTTGTTTTTCTTAGGGTCTTGAAGTCATAAATTAATATCTTGACCACTCACATGAAAAACTGAATTCACTCCTAGAAATAAAAATGTTTGTATCCAAATAGTGATTCAGAGGATAATATTGCATTTTTTGGTAAATTGTTCACTGAGAATTTTGCCCATTCCAATCACCTACAGAAAACATTGCTGTCAAATGAGCTGGGATGGCTCAGCGGGTTAAGAGCTTGCTTTGCAGTCCTGGGGACAGAGGATCCAACCCTGGCCCCAGGCTGTGCAGCTCCATATGCTGAACTGGGGTGTGCTTTCTATGAGGGAGGTCCCCAGTTCAGTTCACCCCCCTCATCCCCAACCCCATTTCAGGCCCGGGCTCCAGGGGGCATGCCTCCCATGTGGGAGGCCCCCAGCCCAGTTCCAACCTTTCAAAGCCCCCGTCTACCTGTGTGGAACAAAACCATGTTGAAAACTGATGATGTGTAACTATGGAGACTGCTCTGAGCCCTCCCCTTTCTCTCTGTCTCTGTCTCTGTCAAAAACAATAAAATAAATCTTAAAATAAATAAATAAATATTAGAAAAAATAAATCTCTAAAAAACAAAAAAAACATTAAAGATGTAAAATACGATTTCTTTACACAGAAACACATTTATATTTCCACCTTTTACATGTTTCCAATTTAGGTTTTTCTAAGTGCAAACATTATGTTATAAATTTTTATAACATTTTATAGCTTAGGACTTAAAAGTGACTATTGAAAATGTTTTGTTTTTTGTTACTTATAAATGAAATTCATACTTGCTTAGTTTAAAAAATTACATACATAACTTCCCTAGTGACTTTGATTTTCCTAAAATAACTGCAGGTAGTTCTTATTCAATCAACCAATCAATGTATATTTATTGACCTGCTCAAGTTACCAAAACTATTAAATGCTGACTATTCTAATTTACTTGACCTTGAATTATTGCTTTATTCGGGCAACAGATACATAATAATAATAACAAACACCTCATTTCAGTTTCCTTTACTTATAATTATCTTTCAGTTTTTCTGTTTGACAATATTATCTTTTCATACAATTTAAAGTTCGTAATTCTATAGGAATTATAGGCATTCCTCACTTACGATTAATCCTATGCTTTCTCCAGTAATGTGTTTTCTCTCTTTACATTCCCTTTTCCCAATATTCTTCTAAATATTACAGTAAATATGAACACACACACACATACATATATCCGGTCCTTGATGCTTTTCTTACTTTTAAAGAAATAATCTCTTCCTTAAAAAAGTATTAAAGGTAGAGCTCAGAGATCCAAATATTTTTTGTTTCCCCACAACACAATAATTTTGGTCTACCTCAAATTGCAAAATTTGCTGTATCATGCTGCTATAGCAGGAGGTAAATCATTATTCTTCAAGACTGTGAAGTTTTGTTTTTGTTTTTCTAAGTTATCATTTTTTTAATTTAATTTAATTTTTTATTGTTAAATTTATTAGGGTTCCATTGGTCAGTAATAATCACATAGGTTCCAGGTATACAACTCTTTCCATCAGCATATAAAGACTGTAAGGTCTTAATGCTTTGTCCTTTGCCCTAGTTTGTTCTGATACTAAAATACGATATTTTCTTTTTAAACTTTAAAGTAGAAAGGGAATTCTACTTTGTACAATACCACATTCTGCATCCTGTAAATCAAGTTTAGATAATCAGTACCACATTACTCTAGTCTGCTGTCATTTTTGTTTTCAGATTTTACTACTATGGAAAACCCCACACCCGCCTTTTATTTTCTGATTAGAATTTACTTTGGATACCACTATGCAAATAAATTCATATGTATAGTGGCATAATCATACAAATAGCTTAGACAAGATAAGTGATCTCTATCAGACATCATGGAAATTTTGAAATCAGAAGAGTTTTTATGGCCCATCCAGTTCAATGACCTTATGAGCTACAGATGATAAATCTGAGCCCAGGGACAGAAGACTTGCCCAACTTCATGGAACCAAATCTAGTTCTCTAGTACTCTCTCCAATTCGTCTCACTAGAAAAAGGCTTTTAAAACCCATTTTAAACCTCTTTTTCCTTAAGAGTTGTTTATTTTTATTTTTCTCCCAGAAAAGTCTGGATGAAGTGGCTTCTATCATCTATTATAGGAGTTATGCCATTCTCCCCTTCTGGTTCAGTGGGATAGCTTGTGATCTCTTGCGCATGAATCAATATAAATCATATTCTTCATTATTTTTCTTGTTTTACTCCTACTCTGTAAAACAAGAGAAAGAGAAGTTAAGGGGAAACCACTATGGCTACTGGACTATCCTCTCTTGACTCCTATAAAATGATTTCTTTCCAAGTAAATATATCTTTCTTTCCCTCAACAAAACTGTTGGAGCCATAAATAAGATGGGTTAGAGGTATTTGCAGCTCCTATATGGCCTTGTACATTGTGCTTATACATTTCTGCTGCATTATTATTTGAGCCATTCATTAAACCAAGTCATGATTGAGAACTCATGGTTAAAGAAAATCACACACTCAAAAATAGGAAGAGCTATCCCATAACTCTGTGCTACACTGATACCATAAAGGAGCTTTTTTGTACATACAGATACTAGGAAAATGCCCTTCTTCACTCTTTTCCTCCCCCCGCTACTCCTGTCTTCCTTACACACTTTTTTCCTAAAATGTAAGCAGTTCTCTGGGCTCATTCTTCTTACTATTATTACACTTTCAAAGCCCAGTTTGAATGTGTGTGTTATACTTATTCCAGTGGTATCTGCACGGTGATGAAGTCTTTCTTCCACAAAGGCACTCTTGCTGTCAAATGAACCTTAAGACTTGAGGCACGAACTTCTTTTATGACTATAATTGTTACAAACCTACACATTAAAAGATCAATGATCCATAAGCTTTCTACTTGCCTGGAAACAGTCAAGAGTTAAACATTTTAAGGAATTCAAAGAACTAAACCAAATTAATAGACTGGAGAGTCTAGAAACATGCCGTGAATCAAAGTTTTAGAAACAATTCACTATGTAAAAATTAAATTAGGGTAACTGCAAAATTTTTAAAGGCAGTGTTTTCACTCCCTGATCATATGCCATGAGAGGATGCATTTCATACTGATGCTTAAAATGCATTTTTAGCTGAATCTTTGATCCTTTAGTAGCAACCTTGGCTATTAACAAAATTCAATTTCCTTAGTCATTGAAAATATTTTTAATGGTTTTGGACAGGTTTAGGAGTGGAAGGCAGTTCATGGTTCTAAGTGTTTGATTTGCAATGATAGATGAATGAAATCAATTTTGAAAAATGGAAAATCCCACACTAGATTGGCAATGCCTAGTAGCACATCTATTAAGCAAATTCAATCCAAAATTAACCTCATCACGGCCAATTACCCCCATGAGCTACAAAAAGCTTTATGAGTTTAGAAATGACAGAGTTATCATGATATTCTTGCTCAACTCCTTTATTGTACAAATGAGAATGCACAGGCCACAAACGTTGTGTGACTTTTAGCAGCCAAGAATTAGGAGGCCAGCTTTTCACTGTGCAGGTGTAATCGTGGTCAAAACTCCAAAGAGTTAATAGAATACAGAATGACACCCATGAGACCAAACCAAAACAGACTAAGTTACATTGGTTAATCTATTCAATACATACTCATCAATTGCCTGCCAATTAACTGCAGCTCAGGGTACACTACCTTGTTTCTTCAAAAGTCCAACTGTACCAAAAGAGGTTCATTGTCATGCTGAATAAAACCATCATACCAGGGAGGATAGCCTTTATTTGAGTTACATGTTAACAACAAACCAGCAGACATACAAATTAAAAATAAAAGTCTTATAACAAAAATTAAATCAGGCTGTGTTTAAAAGAAACCAGATTCAGGCAAGCAAGCCCTATTATAGTATTTCTTCAGAACACAAAAGTTCACTACCACCGGATGTGTTATTACTGAACTATTAGCAAGAAAAAGACTGACTGAAAATGGAGAAAGTTGATAACATCTGTTTGAAAAATATATTCTAATGTAGCAATGAAGTAGGTTTAACCACTTCCTACAAAAAAAAAAATGTTTTTCTTTGTTAATTCATAGAAACTACATGAATACGAAGTAAGCAATCAAGGGTTATGCTAATTTTATTTGCCCTGGTTTGATCAAATTGTTCTAGCATACTGTTTGGAACTAATTTTTAAAACCTTTAATGTTAAAAAGAAAATGATTCCTAATCCTGGTCTATGCAAAGTTCTTTACAAACAACCAGCTTCAACTTGTTCGAATTTGCAGGGCCTGATCGGAGAGATCTATTAGGTCGGAGGTCCCCAATATTGTAAATGGCCACTGTGCTTTTCTTTCTTCTTTCTTTAGGACGCTCTGAACTTACAGAAACCTGCTACTGAGCTCCCTCAAGGCACCTATGTTCTTATGTCCGTACTGCACTTAAGTGACTTTTATAATCACATATGCATTTTTGCAAATTCTGTCAAGCCGAAGAAAGTCTAAGACTTCAGAGTCAACGTTGGTGATAAGCCACTAACCTACTGGTTTTGTCCTTCGGGTGTTCAGAACACCTGGGAAACAAATCCGAGCCAGGGCAGCGGTGAAGAGGGGACAGTGAATCAGGAAACGGACGGGCACGGCAATTACTTCCTTGACCAGGAGTGGGGTGGCACTAGCGCCCTGGGACAGACCCTGAGCCGGGCAGGAGGGCGAGTGGCCAGCAGAGGTGCGACCCGAGAAAGAGAGGAGGAGGGCGCCACAAAGGCGGAGGAAAGAGGCAGCGCGGGGGGCGGCGAGGGAGAGACAAGCGGGAGGCGGAGCCGCCCGGGCGCGGCGGCGGCGGCGGCGGCAGGAGCGGGCGGCCGGGATCCCACGGAGCCCGGGCGGCGCCGCAGCCCCAGCCAGGCCGGCGCGCGAGGGCGAGCGCCGGGCTCCCCGCTGCCCCCGCTCCGGGCGCGCCGCGCCGCGCTCCTGCCCGCCCAGCCGCCCGCGGCCGCGGGAGTCCGCGCGAGTTTGCCCCGGAGCGTGGGGAAGTTTCCTGCCGAAGCTGCGCTCCTGGAAAAGCAGTACCTGCGGCGCCCGCTCGCCTCCCCGCGCGAGGTAACCGCACTTGCGGTGGGGACTGTTTGGGGGAAGGTGTAGGGGTTCGAGATCGGGGAGGGCGGGCGAGGCTGGGGGGCGCCTCGTGTTCCCCGCGGTCGGAGCCGGGCGTGGGTGGGCGGGGAAGGGCATCCTCACCTTTCCAGGTACTCCGCCTCTGTGAACTGCGGGAGGCATCTTTCTGCTCCCTTCTGCTCCTTCCTCTCCAGCGCGCTCCCTCTCGCTCCCCGCCCTGTACTGGAACCTGCTTTCACTCACTTTGGATGTGCTGGAGTTGGGGGCAGGGAGGGGAGCAGTGTACGGGGTCTGGGCGATGGAGAGGATACGGGGGAGCGGGACAGATGCCTGAACTTGCTAGCTCCCCGTCCTGGATTCCTGGCGGGACACCCGGGACTCCAGGGTTCCGACGCCGGCCCCTGCGGGGGCGCATGAGGATGGAAAGAGGACCCGAGAAGGAGCCGTCTTGAGTTTCGGATGCCCGTTCATCCGGTCCTCCAGCGTGTTCAGGGGAAAGAGGAGCGTCTCGGCTGTGGTGGCCCTTTTGCACGGGTCCCAAACTCTGCGACCTTGCTAAGGCTGCGGGCGCTGGTGGCAGGGACATGAGGAGCCCAGCTTCTCAGTGGTCTCTCAGCCCAGGGGTTGGGAGGGAGAGGATGGGGAGGAGGCTTGAGGCGGGTTGGGGAGAGGAGCAACTGCTTGGTTGTTTTGTTGCTGCTGCCATCACTTTTACACGGTCACCCGCTCCCTCTTCTGCCCCATTGGATCACCCTGCCTGTCAGCATGTTTGCGTTAGAAGGCTAAAAGGTGTTATGTTAGATGCCTGTCAGGAGTTATTTCCAACTAAGTTCACAGGTGCCGAGCTGGAGCTGCCGCTCATCCGCCCTCCACTCCCCGCAGGTTCACCCCCAACTCCCTCCCACAAGCAAACTGTTCCTGAAGAGTTTCCAGGGTTTTGGCAGGGATGGCAAGGAAATCATATAGACTGTGTCTGTGTGACTGGTTTTCAGAACCAAATCCAAGCACTGTGCATGTGTAATAGGACTCTTTTTTTTTTTTTTGCAGTTTTTATAGTGATTAAGATTGTTATTTATCAATGTTTATTTTTTTCACTTTAACCTAACCTCAAACATTAGTGAACCTCTCTATATATAATTGTATTTGTACTGTTACTATTCTACTGGGTCTAAAGGACGTGGGCTTCTTTTAGTCTCACATAGACCCACACCAAAATACAGTGTGACCGTATTGGATATTTATATATCTTCCTGATTCAGTTGCCTGGCACCTGCCAATTTCAGCACGTAATCACAACACCATATGCCTGTCCACCAATCGAGGAGAAGGGGAACGTTACTGGTTTTCATAGGCAAGGGTACCATGGACTATCAGATGTTGTTATTGCTCAAATACAGACAGTAGTAGTCAATGTGAATCAGATATACAGAATGAAAGCACCTGATGCATTCGGAAAGAATACCATACCTAGACACTTAATGTTAACTAGTTAGTGAGGAAGAATTGAAATCCTCTCATCACACAGAAAAGATTTTGATTGAAATAAGTCAATAAGATCTAGAGCACATGGATTGCCTAGAGGAAACGAGAAGAATTTTCCTCTTGTCTCGTTGGGTTTTTATCTCCTTTACTACAGTAGCATCTTCTAGACAATGAACACCTTGCAGATAGAGGTTCGTTTATACTGACTAAACACCATATTTTTTAATACAGAGGCTTGGTGACAGTCCAAAAACATAAATGTTTTAAATCATTACCAACCATCTGTTCTCTCTCACTCACTTACAGTGCAATGTTTTATTTTCACAGGTATCCAAACATATATCCTCATTTCATGTGTTTCCATGAACATCCCAAAAGCTGTAATGGTATCTGCTGGTGACCCAAGTTTGGCAACTGTTGTTATAGTTACTACATGATAAGCTCCTCTCCTTTTATTTTCAAGGAAAGGAGAAGTCAAAAAAGTTTTAAAGCCTTTGGCCAAGATTGGTGTATACTCCAGTGAAATCTGATTGCTTTTTTTTCTCCCCACTTTTTTTTTTTAAGATTTATTTTATTGTTTTTGACAGAGACAGAGAGA
The DNA here is from genome assembly GCA_004027555.1 of Craseonycteris thonglongyai. NCBI lineage: Eukaryota > Metazoa > Chordata > Mammalia > Chiroptera > Craseonycteridae > Craseonycteris > Craseonycteris thonglongyai. The sequence goes on from PVKE010005661.1 coordinate 38,947, forward strand.
GACAGAGAAGGGGGAGGGCCCAGAGCAGTCTCCGTAGTTGTACATCATCAGTTTTCCACATGGTTTCATTCCACACAGGTGGGCGAGGGGCCATGCAGGGCAGGAACAAGGCTGGGGGCCTCCTGCATGGAAGGTATGCCCCCTCGAGCCAGGAGCTAAACTGGGGGGTGAGAACTGAATTGGAGGCCTCCCACATGGGAAGCACACCTCAGTTCAGCATATGGGTCCCTACGGGCCAGGGCTGGGATTCAATCCTGAGTCCCCAGGGCTGCAAAGTGATCACCTAAGTCGCTGAGCCATCCCAGCTTCCCCTCTCCCCACTTTTTTGTTACTGTAGTGAAGCTGAGAATTAGTACAGCTGCAGGCTCCTCCTGATGAAAGTCTTTCCCTTTCTTCCTGGTGACAAGGGTAGTATTTGGAGCTCTGAAACCATGCATTGCACAGCTCCATGACTCCAGAAAATTATTGTGGTTGCCAGAAGTATCTGACATCTTCCCAAGAAGAATTTACAGAACTAAAGATTAATTTAGTATTCCAGACCGCAAATTAAGTAGACCTAGGAGAAACACATGATTTCACACACAAATATTGGGTAACAATACTATAGGGTATTAAATAGGGTATGAATAAAATCTCAATATAGTGTTCTTTATATTTGTGGTTGGGACTGGGTGAGTTTGTATAATCATCAGATATTTGCATCCTTCATTTTGTTCATGTCATCATTGAAGCAAGACTTAAGGTTTTCAATCCCAATCCAATGCCTACCTAGGAATGCTGTCCCACTTTGGAATGTTTGCTATAGCTACAACTGCAATATTAGGGTATTTTTATTACTCACAATTACCATATTTTGCCATGTATAGTGTGCTCCTATGTACAATGCACTCTCATGTTTTTGGTCCAAACTTTCAGGGGAAAAAATCTTTCATTTTATGGGGAAGCCGGGATGGATCAGTGGGTTAAGTGCTCACTTTGCAGCCCCAGGGACCGAGGATCGAATCCCGGCCCCAGCTCCGGCCTGTGCAGACCCATATGCTGAACTGGGGAGTGCCCCCAGTTCAGTTTTCACTGGGGCGAGACCCCGGCCCAGTTCCTGCCCTGTGCAGCCCCGCCCACCTGTGGAATGAAACTATGTGGAAAAACCAATGACGTGCAACTATGGAGACTGTTCTGGGCCCTCCCCCTTTTCTCTGTCTCTGTCTCTGTATCTCTCTCTCTCTCTCTCTCTCTATCTCTCTCTCTCTGTCTGTCAAAAACAATAAAAATAAATCTTAAAAAAAATCTTTCATTTTAATATTTTAACTATTGATCTCTAGAGTTACACTTTTAATTCATAAGCATAAAGAAAATAATTAAAAACATTTATATAGATATGAAATTAGCACTCCCCATGTATAATGCGTATCCTTATTTTTAATCTCACAAATGTGGGCAAAAAAAGTACATTATACACGGCAAAATACGGTAAGTTGCATAATAAATAGGTTGGTCCGTCACTGCATCCAGAATGTTGAGAAGTTCTTTTATTCATATCTGGGTATAAGATCCCAAAGTACGTGCATCGTTTTGAGGATAAAGATATTGGCCATCTTGCTTATCCTTTGCGAATAATTGATATATAGTTGAAGAACAACAAGCACGAAAGGAACACTAGGGTTCCTGCCTTGTTACTTGCTACACTGCTCTATACTGCCATTGCTTTCAAAGCATAACATTCCCTTACTGCCAGGAAAGCACTGAAGAAAATGAACCCAAACTAGAGAAAATTTTGAAAGTAAAGTTGCCTTTAAAAATACGGTCTAATTTAAACTGTGAAGAATACATAAGGATATGTTACATCTTATTTTCCTGTATACTAAAAATAAATTATTGAGGAGAAAGAGTTGCACCATGTACGAGTAAGCATTCTGAATTATTCATATTAATGAGAGGAACAGAGGCAAAGATAACCCCAAAATTGTGGTTATTTAAAAAGTCATTTTTGGTTTGTCTTTGGAATACATTACAGTTTTGGTTTTGAAAAAACTTTCATTGTTATTATGGGCAAGTTGCCTTTCTAATTATTTTGTTTTGTTTAGGTTAATTTTCAAATGAGCTCACACACCTTAAGCACCAAAACCGATTTATAGGGAGGTGGGACCGGTGGGCAACCTGCCCAGAAATCAGCTGGGTGTCAGAAAGAAGCAAACCTGGGACAACTGTGCAGTAGACTTTATATAATTCACAGAAGGATAATCAGAGCTTGATTATATATCTGTTTAATGACTATTTGTTAAGAATCAGACTTATTCTTGTTCCTGGAAAAAATACAAGTTCTTTGGTCCAAATTTGAGAAATTCAATACCACTTTACATGCAACTGAGGTAATTAATATATTTTTAAAAGATGACAGTGGGGTGCTCTTGAAAACCAAACAGGAAGGCTCTAATTTATAAATCTTACTAAACTACATTTTTCAGCATGAAGTTTTCCTGGAGCATACATGTGTGAAGGTGTTCGGGTGACATTCCTAAGCCTTACATATGTACTTTCCAAAAGAAGAATCAGCAAGACACCATAAGAATCAAGGGTTTGGTCCATTTGATCTCTGCCCCTATGCTCCAAATCAAAGCACGTTTCATCAAAGTGGAGCTCTCAAGTATCTATTGTTATCGTGGTCCTGGTTAGATAAAATAGTTGAAGTTCAGCAAGCCTGCCAATTTAACAGATTTCTATTGTATTTTTTAAAAGCTCCAGGGCAAAATTGGTTGTGGATGAAATAGTTACTTGAACAAGAAGTTGATTCACACCATAGCACTTGCCATTAAACACCTTGTTTATAGTCAGTAATCAGTTGTATATAGATTTTGTTGAATTGTTAGTTTTGTGGACTATTAGAAAACCTCCGTGGAGAAGGAGAGAGCTGCTAAAATTGTATGATTGGAAAGTCAACTAGGATCGTTTTTATTCAAGAATTCAAAGCAAGAAGTCAAACTGTGACTTCTACAGAAATGAGCAGAATGGTAATAGTAAAGTAGACGTCCCCTTCAGAATGGGAACTATGTTCTCATAATAAATGTGCTCACTACTTCAAGTATATGCGTACTTCTTTTTGAGGAAGCTTGCTTTTTTTTTGCTTTTTTTTTTTTAGATAGGATATGACATTTTTTAAAAGCTTGACGATACTGAGTATTTCAAAAGGAAATCTTGTGCTTAGGATAATTGATACCCACTGGATATATTTTATAGCTATTTATTAGAGGAATCAGTTTCTTCCGATCAGTGCCTGAGTCTTAGAAACAGAATTGTGCATTTTGTTATGGAGCTGGAAAGAACCTTAAAAGTCATTTATTCCAGTGCCCTCATTTTACAGTTCAGGAAGTTGGGGGCCTACAATGGTCAGAGTTAAAGATCATTGGTGGTTAATGGCAGAGCAGAAACCAGAAGCCTGTCTCCTGACTCTTCATTCAGCTGCCTAGTAAGTTGGTTAGTTAGATAGGGGAGTTAACTTTTTCTGGCCATCACAATACCAACTGTATGAGATAGTCATGAAACAAAGTGGTAGAGGTGAATGCAGAAGGCTTGGGATTTTTCTGCCTTCTCTCATTCACTGAGTACTCACCTTGCAGCAAACTGTGGTCCTCAGCCCTCTTATACTCTGTCCTTTTTTTAATGTACAAATCTTCTGTGTTACCCTCCTGGTATCCTGAAATGTAACTCATCTGTAATATAGTTACTGAGTATGTCTGTTATGAAAAGGAGCAACTAAAAGTAATTTGTAATATATTGTGTATTTCACTGTACTAATGTTTGGGGATGACTTCTTTAGAACACATTAAAGGAGTCAGAAATCTGCATGTATATATAATGAATAAATTTGGATTTAAGACAAATAAATCAGAATGCATTCCATACAAGAAATACAAAGAAAAAAAGAAAGAAAGAAAGAATGAGGACAGTCTAAACGTAGCATTAGGATAATTACATACTAAACTTATTTGTTTATAACACAAAGAAGGAAATAATGGTAATCATTATAGGGAAAATATGCCAAGTCAAATTATAGACTGTTGGAGTGGAGTAAATGCAGAAGTACTATTATTTTGCAACTGAGAGAGTAAATACTATTAATCTACTTTTACCAAAATTCCAAAACTACTTTATGGAACATTTTCATGTTGTTACTAATGTGAATTCTACTTCAAGGGACTCTGCAGGTGACACACCATATCATCAATTATAACAGATAAAATGTTTCCAAAATGAAAGTTACTGATTTCGTGCTGCTATTTACTTTTGAAATTTATATTCTATTAACATGGTAGTCTGTCAATTCTCGAGTTAGGAGACAGACCACACAGAATGATTCATTACATTATTCACCATCACCATCTCATTGAAAATCACTGGACTTTTCGTGGAAATTCTTATAAAAGGTTTCATTGTGATGACATACCAGATACGACAGGTTGATATTCATTATATGTTTAGTTCTGTGGTACATTGCATGTTATATGGAACACTTGGAAAAATTCTTCATTAAGTGGGGCAGACCCATCTTCCCGCTCATAGTCAAGAGCACTTTCCTCCAGAAATTATGACAAAACTGAGCATACCCAGCCTTTCCCTGCATATTCCCTAGGGGTTGGCCTGGCCCTAGTGAGAATCATAGGGCTACATAAACAAGACTTTTATGATGACAGGGATTATTTTTTGTGTGCATACCCACCTATCTTTACTTCTTTTAAGTGGGACCGTCCCACTTGTCCGTGAGTCTCTGGCCTTCAGTGAACCAGGATTACAACTTTCACTGCCCGCCAAACTCCAGTTTATGTTGTGATCTTTTTCTGTCACTGTCATCTTTATAAAACTTCTTCTGGTCCTTACTTTCCTTAGGACTCTGTTTTGTGCGTGACTATGAGTGATGACAAATGTACAAGCTGGCTAATATTTTAGTTCTGCCAGGCTTTACCTTGTTTAAAGCCAATTGCCAGAAAACATTAAAGGCTTTCGTGTATAGAGAGAGACATCATGCACATTCACACATATGTCTATGTGTATGTATATATGCACATATATGTATACATGTGCATGTTATATTTGTTTATGTACATGTATACTCACACATAATTTCAGGTAGTGAAAAAAGGCAGGAAATGAGGTATTATTTGAGATTTTGTTTTTCATGCCCTTGAAATAATGCTTTTAGAAACAAAGAATGCACCAGTTCGATACTGGAAGTTGCATTGCAAAACATAATGCTATAAAGTGGGCTTGTAGAAGAGGCCCCAATCTGTTACCAACCTAAATAAACTGTTGTATTAGAATTTTTGGTATTGCTTGAAATAAATGTGTCCTATGCTAGCATATAGGAGTTGGAAGCAGAGGAGAGTTATAAACAGCTTTGCTCTCTATCATAGATGTATGTAGTCCATGCACTGTTGATATCCTAAAAACATACCAACATCTCTCCTCTTTTCAAAACACCTACTAGTATTTACAGAGATTAGAGAGTTTTGATGATTACACATATTCTCAACATACAGGAAAATGTAGGATTCCAGAAGCAAAGAGGGAACTGAGAGTGAAACTCACATTTTCTTACTTGTAATATTACTTCTAGACCATAACATCAGACCTACTCTTAGGATTAAGAGTTAATATGAAATGTCATTTCAGTACTAGCTACAACAAGCATCTTGAATTTACCAAATTGTAGGTAAAATATTTTTTTTTTAGATTACTTACCACTCCTGGGCCATCTTAAATGTCCTTTGTAAAGTGATATATCTTACTTTTTTTAAAGAAAGAATCTTTTTTAATGTAAATTCTTAACAGTTATATAGAATTGAAATTGTGTGTGCATATGTGTGTTCTGTGTGTGTGTGTGTGTGTGTGTGTGTGTGTGTGTGTGGCTAACCAATTGCTCTCACACAATCACAAGATTCTGTACATTGAAGGGCATGTTTTACCCAATAAAGAGAGACAGCTTTTTCTACAAAGGCGATGCAGCAATTGTACAGAACACAATTTGATCTATGATTGTTTTGCTGTATTTTGTTCATTCTTACTGGAAGCTTCTTGGTCAGTTGAATGGCCTGGTACTCCACTTCAGATTGACCCCTAACTTTATTTGACCTACTTTTGTTACAATTTCTAATAAGCATCTAGTGGTGCCATGGGAACTGAGAGAAGATGAAATTGAGGTGTTGAATTATGGAAGTGATAAGGAAAATAAGGAGCTTCTTTGATTTGAGCAGCATAAAGGTCTCTTATAGGGAGTGACATTTTATTGGAATATCTGCCTTTTCTTGTTATGCTTTTTATTCTTATATGAAATAAAGGTAAAGATTGTGAAAGTAAAGCCCTCCTTCTCTGAACTGTTAACTCTACAGGAGAAAACCTTCTTTGTCAGAATGAACAGATACTACACATTCTATCACTAGATTCATGGTGCCTCCTTTTACTAAATCTAAAATGCTCAAGAATGTAGTTAAGAAAAGGAGAAATATACACATGAAATTGGGAAAGCAAAATAAGACAACTTTGTTGATTCACATGAAGAATGTAATACTTTTCCAGTAGTTTCAAAAGCAAGAAGCTCAAAGCTCACTCAGCTTTGTGGTCATTTCTATTGTATTTGTTTTTATTACAGAGGTAATTAGAGCTCTGGCCTCTAGTTAGTTACAGATTCCTTTAAGCAAATACAGTCTGTGAAGATCTACATAAAATGATGGTGTTGATTAATTGCTTGAAAAAAGATATTTCAAAATTGAAATGTAAACAATATTTTAGAAGCATAACACTAAATAAATTTGATTTTCCTATAGCATTCTTTGAACATTAGATTAGAATGATGGTAATTTATTCACACACACACCCAAAAAAGTCAATTGCCTCAGTGTATTTAAAAACATTTAGGTGGTAATAATACTATTGGACTAAAAGCAGTAAATATGAGCATTGTTTAACCTTGTAATATTTGTCCTTTGTTTTCAGTTAGGAATTTTTAGTATCAGAGAATCAGATTCTGCTTCTGTCATAGGGCTGACATTCAGCTACATGTGCTGGTGTGGTGTTTCTGGTTATTAGTGGCTGTGGCCTAAGTTGTACTGATGCTTAAATATTTTAAATAGTAATCTTGTACTTACATTATTAGTTTTGTAACATAGACTATTTAGCATATATGTATGCTAATATATATCTATATATATTACAGAAAGTATCCAGCCACGTAACCGTTCTTGTTATATTGACAATGGTTGTGTGTTTGTGTGTGTGTATTCTCCCTGAGGTGCAAAATATGGTTTTGCTAGACTCTTTGGCAAGAATTATAACAACTTTTAGAATAGAAATGGGTTGGCAAATTACTGAACTCTCAAGTAGCAGAGATTGTTTATCTAGTACCTTAGAACTTTATTGTTTACCTCAAGTTTTTCCAACATACATAAACTGCATACTATCCAATAAAAATTACTTGAAATTGTTAGCATATGATTGAGAGCACTCTAGAAAACATAAGTCTAGCTGAGAAGGTCCTTTTAAGTTCCCTACTTGTAGATCCAGCTTTGTACCTGACATTTCTTCTTGTCTATGTTAAAGAAACATCAACTGAAAAATGTCAAAATCAAACTTGTGATCTCTGCCCATCTCACAACAAACCTCCAGGGTTCTCCATTTCTCAATCTGGGTTTTATCTTTTTATTCAATGACAGCCTTCACCCAGTCATTGATTCTTACCACTCCCCACCCAAAGTACATGACAAACTGCCTTCAGCATCAACCAAGTCTAAGCTTTTACTATCTATCCATTGTATAGATAACTACAGAGTCTTTATTACTTGTCTCCTGGCATTCAACGTTGCTCCCTCTCCAAATCCGTCCTCCGATGGTACCAATAAAGCCTTTTCAAAATGTAAATTTGGTAAGTCATTTCTTCGAATACACGTGTCCCTTAAACAGATTACCATTGCTTTGTTGAAGATAAAGACCAAAACTGTTCACCTGATTTTTCGAAATCCAACAGGGTCAGATCCTTCTAGTCTCATCTCTTTCTTTTCCCATTCCTTCCCTCTGCTTCAGCTAGCTGGCTTTCTTCTGGTTATACTGACTCACCTTGCCTCTTCCCATTCCCACACCTGTAAGCATACATACCCAAACATTGTCTACTTAACGCTTAGTAACAAAATATCTACCCAAATGTCACTTCCTCAAATGAGCCAACTCTTCCCCCTAGCCTGAGCCAAATCCCTTGTAATATACATGTGTACTCATGTATTTTTGTATGCATAAGTTGTATTCAGATTTATGTACTCATATCCCTCATTCAAATAGTTGCAAAGAGTTGTAAATTCACATTTATTTGTGTAATTATTTAATTAACTACTAGGGTAGGAACCCCTGTAGTTTTGATGGCCCTAATATTCCTAGAAAATACTGCTGTGTTCGCTTAGAATGGGAGTATAGTCAGTAAGTGTTAAATAAATTTTGACTAAATATCCCTATGTTTAACCTCACATGAGCACCTGTAAACTACATACTAAACACAAACATGTACCCAGTCTCTCATCCTAATGAAGATGATAGATGATAGACAGATAAATGGATAGATGGATGGATGGATGGATGGATGGATGGATGGATGGATGGATGGATGGATGGATGGATGGATGGATGGATAGATAGATAGATAGATAGATAGATAGATAGATAGATAGATAGATAGATAGATAGAAACTTGCAAGCTATAAGACCTTTTTCTTTCTTTGTGACCTCCCCAATCACACTTCATTCAGAGGTAACTTGAGTAATAAGTATTATGTTAGCTTAGAAAGTGATACTGATGTATTGAACTTCTTACCAAAACACAAACAAAAGAAAAGTCCAGGCAGTCCTTTACATTATTTCCTCTAACATGTAAAATCTCTTTATAATTTCAAGAATTTAAAGGGCTTTACTTTATGGGGGACTTATGCTGTACTGTTTGTGCATATTTTGACATCAGACAATGATCTAAGACTGTGCCATGTTGGAGAAAAAACAGAATTCTCTGAAAATTCTCTATTCATAAGGTCCCTAAATGGAGATAAAAGGGATGGAGAACCAAAATTAAGATAATAAATATATGAAATTGGAAGAGGAACATAAAAATCTATGCTATAAATTAAAATTTTATATTTTTAAGAATTGTGCAAAGGCTTTAACTAGAGCTAAAATGGTTAAGGAACAAATCTACCACACTCTCACTTACTATATTCTAGATGCTATTCTAATATTTGTGCCTAAGTTTCAATTGCTGCATTACAATTGAGTTGAACTAGTCTCCTTTTTATTTAAAGCCTTCCTGCTTCAACTAATTTAGGAGAGAATCTGGTAATCCTGGAATACCTTGTGCCAGAAAAAAGGAAATGCTCAAAAACTGATGGGGACACATCAGAAACACATAAAAGCCAGACTTAAGAGACTCCCACTGACCAAATTTGGGATCATTTGAATATAAAAAGTAATAATATATGTAATGGATTAGAGTACATTGAATATCCATGTGTCCATAGTGTATCTGTAGTGTGCAGATAGATGTAGCAGGTAGAAGGAAAAGATCTGTTTCATTGAAGAAAACAAGATAATTAAAAGAAATAATAGAATTCTAAAGTCACAATTTTATAATTATTATTACAAGAATAATCAAAGGATGGTCTTCCATTGGGTGAATGGTTGATGGGGATAGGATATATACACTATCACTACATGTTACCCCACAGATTGCTTATTAATTACGAAGAGAGGAAAGTACCTTTACAGGAAGGAATCTGGAAGACACCAGGTTAACCAACTGATCACACTTTGTTACCATTAGTGGGACAAACTGACATCGTGTACTTCTTGATATGATACACACATGAAGTAGGACTGCAGTCACCTCTAAAGTTATTTTGCCAAAAATATTTCACCTGAATCTAATCATGAGAAAACAATAAAAAAAGAAAAAACAGTTGTCCTTTCCAAAGTGTCTAAATCCAAATTGTAGGTATTCTTCAATACATGAGTAACTGACCTAGACACTTCAAAAATATTAATATCATTTTTTAAATCCTGGAAAATTGTTCAGAATTAAAAGGACTAGGAGACATGACAACTAATTGCAAGGCATCTTTCATGCTAAGCGAAATAAGCCAGATTGAAGAAATCAAAAACCATATGACATCGCCCATGTGGAATACAACAAAGAAACAAAAACTCGTGGACAAACAATAGCTTTGGTTACCTTAGGGTAATGGGGTGGGGATGGGTAAGGGGGGGGGTGTCACCAAATATATGGTGATAGAAGGAAAACTGACTCTAAGTGGTGAGCACTCAATGCAACACATAGATGATGTAATGTAGAATTGTACAATTAAAGCCCAAATAATTTTACTAATCAATGGCACCCCAATAAATGTAATAAAAAATAAAAACATTTAAATAATAAAATAGATTCTGGATGGAAAAGAGTTATAAAGGACAATATTGGGACAATTAGAAGAATCTGAAATTGGGCTGTAGATCATATATAATATTACATTCATATTACATTTATAGTGGGGTTCTGTAGGAGAATCTTTTGGAAGGAAAAGATATATTTGGGAATATTTAGAGATGAAATTCCATGATCTCTGCAACTTCCTTTCAAATGATTCAGGAAAAATAATTTTTTTAATATGGGAAAGAGAAATAAAATGTTGCAAAATGTTAACAATTGTTTAAATAAAGATGGTATAGTATTCATATTGCTAATTTTCTTGCGTTAGATGCTTTTCAAAATAAAAACTGGGTAAAATATTCTATGCATTTAAGCCAATTATCCAAAGGATGAGATCATTGTCACATTGTGTGAAGTGAGCTAGCATGTGCGAAAGTTGTTTAATTAGTCAGTTAGAGAAGTGTTATCTCCAAAGTATCTAAATGTCTTTGCTCAGCCTTTCGTAATATTTTATAATTTATATTTAAACACTTAAGAGAAAGCTATTCCTAAAAGAATTTAGACAGTAAATGACAAAATATCTAATATTATAGTATCAGTAAATATTAGATAAACTAATAATTTTTCATTTTTCAGTTACATATGAGAACTTTCAACCTGAGAAATTTTAAAGAAAAATTAGGCAACTTGGTAATATGTTTCTTCTTCTTCTTCCATATCTTTCCTTAAACATTTGGTACTTATGTGTAAAACAAAGTATAAGATTACTGATGATTATTGCTAAAAGATGCACAACATAGTAGCATGTAGTGGGCAGTGTAGATCTGGTGAGGGCCCTGGTAAGATTTAGGATTCTGTGTGAATGTCACGTGTAATCATCTAGAAGGAGGACACGCACAGTTAATGCTTATGTGTTAGAAAGAGACACTAGAAGCTGGATAACATAGAGTTACAAATACCAAAAAATAAAGTTCTCTGTTTAGTCAAAAATGTGAGAGCCAATTCTATATGAAGCACTAAGTAAAAGAGGTTAAATAAAAAATATTTACAAAATCTATGTAAAAATATGATCTCGTCAGAAACTTTTCTACTTCAAATTGTTTAGAAAAGTATTTTTCCTGTTAAGGTGTATGAAATAATATTCATACTTTGCATAAATACTTTTCTAATTACATTTAGGGCTACTTATGATATATACCTTTCACGTAACCAGAACCAAGTAGAGTGGTGCTTCTTGATATACAATAAAGGGAACTTCTAGATTTTCTTATATCTTAAAGTACAATAAACCAAAGATAGGGATATCAATAGAATTATTTCCTTTTTATTTTATATGCTAGTTCATAAATTATTGTGAGTTATAACAAGCAGAAGAGGTTTGCATTTCTGAAAATTTCGAAGGAACCAGTTTCCTGATACTGCACCCTTATACTGTCTTGAGGCTAAGTTTCACTATGATAGTAACTTTTCATATATATTTTATCTTCAGCTTACATTAAGACATATACTTACTACTCTCTTAATAAGGGGAAAATAGTATATTGTTATGGGGAGAGTGTTGGTTCTTTAAAAGTCTTGATTATCTTCAAGTGAGTGTAATAATATCTTTAGTGCTTATACCCTCTGTCTCTCTACCCCACCCAACCCCAAGCTACTCATATTTATATCAGTCATAAGACAGTGGATGCCTATATTACTGAGACAATTTTGAGGCCTGAGAGAATTGGGTGAAATTGAATTTTATATTCTTATTAAACTATTAATACATTTTATTGTACATTTTCGAAAGAAAAGTCCTAAGACCATGAACCATGTAAGATAAAAGTTATTTGAATTTATGGCAATGGCAAAAGTGGACTTTCATATAGAATTTGGATTTAGAAGAGAACAGCTTTGTGAGCAATTTGTGTAGGGAATTATTAGCTGGAAGCTATTTGTACTCTAAAGTTTATTGAATATACACATATGATAATAAAACTTTGTACATATGTAACTTTTGATAATAAATTCACATTAAAAATTGTGCCTTGGGGAATAATTCTAGATGTTATGAGTATATTGAATTCTTTGCACTCAGAATGAAGAACTCTAGACCAAGTGTGTGACTATTTTTCATTCATGATGTTTAATAGGTCATTTTACCAGAAGTTTTAGAAAGGACAAGTGAAAATATCATACAGTGGAAAATGCTGTTGTTCTATTTGTACATACATGCAAAACACTGCAATCAGGGAAGAAGTAGCAAAGTAGAACTGTGAAACCTGTTGCCAGAAGTGAGCTACTCTGTACTCAAAATCATGGTTATTAGATATAAAAACACCTAATCACTACCTGAGACGTCTTCCTGTCATTGCTCTTGGGATCACTGGTGATTGGTTTCTTGCTTTTGTGGCATCTACTCACCTACTTAGAACAAGCACTTTAGTAGTAAAATATAGAAGAGCTGCATTCACTTTATAAACCCTGTACATTTACAACACTTCATGGAACTGTACACACCCTCAAGTTAATTTTGCTTATGTTACATTTTTCTATTTTTATTTTTAAATGAAATTAGTGCTCAGTAGTTGTCCTTTCATTAGTTTCCCTTTCTGAGTTATTTTCATTTTGTGGATAGCTAGGTTTCATTATCAAGTCTTTCATTCTAGGAGAGCCCATGTGGACTACACATTCTGAATGTTTGCTTACCTGATCTTTATCCAGCACCACGCCGCCGCCACCACACGCTCCCCTTGCCTGACCTAAGTCCCTCATCTAGAAACCACTTTCTGATTGTCTTTTCATTCTTGAAGGGAGCCCACAATGTGGAATGGCCAGGACTGGTGTATTGGAGCAGCCTACAGCTCGAGGATGGGTCTGGTCTAAGGATACACTCTCTCACCAAGCGTGTCCAAATTGCCTTCAAGTTTCAACATTCAAGCCCCTAACTTTACATTGTCATTTAGCAGTGGTGGCTTTCCTTTCTTTGTCTCCCACAGAACCCTCAGCTGGGAGATCACTAGCTAATAAGCATATCTATAGCTAATAAAAAAGAAAAAAAAGTAGTTGGGTTTGTTATTTTCTCCAGCCCTACATCCCCAGTTGTAAATTTCAATAGGGAAGTAATCACATTCCCTATAGTCTATTTATGCCCTAGATCAGGAGTGTCCAACCTTTTGGCTTCTCTGAGCTACACTGGAAGAATTGCCTTGAGCCACACATAAAATACGCTAAAAGTAATGATAGCTGATGAGCTAAAAAAAGAAAAAAGAAAGAAATTCTCCCAAAATCTCATAGTGTTTTAAGAAAGTTTACAAATTTGTGTTGGGCCACATTCAAAGCCATCCTGGCCCACAGGCCGCAGGTTGGACAAGCTTGCCGTAGATGTCACTGTCCCAATCTAAAATTTGCTGGACAATTTTTGGGGACTATGATATTGTTTTTGGAGAAAATCTATATCCACCTCAAGGTTTGAGAGTATGTGGGTTTTAATTCTCATCCTCCTTTCTTGTTTCTCTCTAGATTTACAGAATTTAGCATGTGTGTTTTACAGTTAGTGGTTTGAACTTGTGGTTATTTTCTTATTTAATTCAAAAAGAAGTACTTTTCCTCACTATTTTTTAGAGACATTTTAGGTTCACAGATATATTGAGCATATACCCTCTAACCCCAAACAAACATAGCCACCTCTGTTATCAATTTCCTCCATCAGAGTGGTACATTTGTTACAATTGATGAGCCTACATTGGCACATCATTATCATCTAAAGCTCATAGTTTACATTATGGTTCACTCTTGGTGTTTTATATTCTGTGCATTTGGACAGATTTATAATGACATGTATACACTAATATAGTATCATACAGAGTGATTTCACTCCACTTGAAATTCTGTGTGCTTCGCCTACTCATACATCCCTCCCCTCTAACTGCTAGCAACCATTGATCTTTTTATTTGTCTCCATACTTTTACCTATTCAACAATATAATCGAGTTGAAATCATCCAGTAGGTGTCCTTTCAGATGAGCTCATTTCACTTAGTAACATGCATTTAAGTTGCTTCATGTCTTTTCATGGTTTCATAGTTAATGTCTTTTCAGCATTGAATAAAGTTCCAGTGTCTCTATGTACCGCAGTTTATCCATTCACCCACTAACAGACATCATGGTTGCTTTCAAGTTTTGGCAATAATGAGTAAACATGCTTTAAACGTTTATGGGCAGGTTTTTATGCAGATGTAAGTTTTTAACTCCTTTGGGTAAACATCAAAGAGCGTGATATCTAGATTGTATACTAAGAGTATGTTTAGTTTTATAAGAAACAGCCAACTGTCTTCTGAAGTGATGGTACCATTTTGCATGCCTACCAGCAATGAATGAGAGTTTCTGCTGCTCCATATTCTCACCAGCATTTGATGTCGTCAGTGTTCTGTATTTTGGTACATTATTGTTGTTTTAATTTGAATTTCCCTGATGCCACAAAATGTGTAGCATCTTTTCATGTGCTTATTTACCAATGTATACTTTCTTTGCTGAGGTGTCTGTTAAGGTCTTTGGCCCATTTTCTTTAGTTGTTTGTTCTCTTATTGTGGGCTTCAAGAATTCTTTATATACAGTATTTTAAATAACAGTGCTTTGTCGGGTGTGTCTTTTGTAAATATTTTATTCCAATTTGTGACTTGTTCTTTTCATTCTCATGAGAGTGTCTTTTCCAAAGGAAAATTAATTTTCATAAAATCCAGCTTACTAGTTTCTTCTTTCATGAATCATGCCATTTGTGTTGGATCTAAAAAGTATCATTAAATTAAAGGTCACCTAGATTTTCTCAAGTTTTTTTCTAGGAATTTTATAGCTTTACATTTAAGTGTATGCTTCATTTTCAGTTAAATTTTGAGAGGGGTGTAGGTTCTCTGTCTAGATTCTTTTTTTTTTTTTTTGTATGTCAATTTCTACTTAGTCCATCATTTGTTGAAAGGACTATCTTTGCTCTATTGTATTCCTTTGCACTTTGTCAAAGATTAGTTGACTGCATTTATGGTGGTCTATTTCTGGGCTCTTTATTCTGTTCCATTGACATTTTTTCACCAATACCACACTGTCTCGATTGCTAAAGCTTTATATCAAGTCTTTGGATTGGGTAATGTCACAGTCCTGTAAGTCCTCTAAGTCCTCTAAGTTTGTTATTCTCCTTCAATTTTGTGTTCACTATTCTGGGTCTTTTGCCTCTCCATATAAACTTTAAAATTACTTTGTTAATATCCATGAAATAACTCTCTGAGATTTTGATTGGCATTACATTGAAATTGTAGATCAAGTTGGGGAAGAACTGACATCTTAACAATATTGAGGCTTACTATCCATGAACGTGAAATTTCTCTCCATTTATTTAGTTCTTTGATTCCTTTTATCAGAATTTTTTGGTTTTCTTCATAAATATATACCTAAGTATTTAATTTGGGGGGATATAACATATTAGCAATATAACTAGTATTATGTTTTCATTTTCTAATTCTACTTATTTGTTGTTGGTATATAGCAAATAACTTTATATATTAACCATGTGTCCTACAACTTTGCTGTAATAGTTCACTTATTAGTTACAAGAGGCTATTTTTTTTAATTATGTTGGACTTTCTACATAGGTAATTATGTCATCTATTAATAAAGACATTTTATTTCTTCCTTCTTAACCTATGTATGCTTTATTTTCATTTTTTGTATTGTTACATTAACTGGGACTACCATTGTGATGTTGAAAAGCAATGGTGAGAGGAAATATCCTTGCGTTATTCCTGACATTCCTGGGAAAGATTCAAGTTTTTTACCATTAAGTGTAATGTCAACTGTAGGTTTTTTGTAGATATGCTTTATCAAGTTGGGGACATTCTCCTTTATTTCTAGTTCATTCTCTAGTTTATTTAGAGTTTATATCATGAATAGGTGTTGGAGTTTATCAAATGCTTTTACTTCATCTGATCCATTTTGATATGCTCTTTTTTTTAGCTTGTGGATGTGATGGATTATATTAATTGACTTTTCAATGTTGAATCAGTCTTGCATGTGTGGAATAAATGATAATGGCATATAATTCTTTACATTGTTTGATTTGATTTGCTAATATTTTTTTAAGATTTACTTTATTGTTTGACAAAAGATGAGAGATAATAAGAGAGAAAGAACGGGTGAAGGCCCAGAGCAATCTCTGTAGTTGTACTTCATTACTTGTGACATGGTTTCATTCCACACAAGTGGGTGTGGGGCCTCAGGGAGGCAGGAACCAAACTGGGTCCTCCCACATGGGCATCAGGAACCTTTGCGGCTGAGCCATCCTGGTGGTTACCAGTTGCACCATGGTTCAGAATATAGGGTTTGCACAGGGCGGCGAAATGAACTCTGGAACTTGCAATTGCAAGGCAAGTGCTCAACCACTGAACTATCCCAGAGTTCCTGATTTGCTAATATTTTGTTAAGGATTTTTATATCTATTTTTATGAGAGATATTGGTCTATAATTTTTTTTCTTGTAATACCTTTGTTTAGATTTGGTATTAGGGTAATGCTATTCTCATAAACTGAATTAGAGATTATTCCCTCTGCTTCTATCTGTTAAAAGAAAATGTAGAGAATTTGGTATAATTTATTTTTTTAATATTTGTTGGCATTCACCAGTGAACCCATATGGGCTTTCTGTTTTGTAAAGTTATTAATTATTGATTCAATTCTTTAACAGGTATAGGCCTATTCACATTGTCTATTTCTTCTAGTGTGAATTTTAGCAGATTGTGTCTTTCAAGGAACTGGCCAGTTTCCACTATGTTATGAAATTTGTGGGCATAGAGTTGTTCTTAACATTTCTTTGTTATCTTTTTAATTTCCATGGGATATACACTGATGTCCTATCTTTTATTACTGATACTAACAACATTCATTCTCTCTCTTACTTTCTTTATTAGGCTTTTCAAAGAACCAGCTTGTGCTTTTGTTGATTTTCTCTATTGATTTCCTGTTTTCAATTTAATTGATTTCTGCTCTAATTTTTAATTATTTTTCTACTTACTTTGTAATTAATTTGCTCTTCTTTTTCTAGTTTCCTAAGGTGTGAACTTAGATAACTGATTTTCAGATAATATATTAATTCGATGTTATAAATTTCCCTCTAAACACTGATTTTGCAGCACCCCACAAATTTTAATATCATATTTTTATTTTCATTTAGTTCAAATTATATTTAAATTTCTCTTGAGATTTCTTCTTTGTCCCATGTGATATTTAGAGGCGTGTTGTTTAATATTCAAAGTTTTGGGATTTTTCAGGTACCTTCCTGTTTCTGATTTCTGCCTTAATTCTATTGTGATTTAAGGGCCGACATTCTATGATTTATCATCTTTTAAAAATTTTAACACCTGTTTCTTGGCCCAGAATGTAGTCTGTCTTGGTGAATGTTCCATGTGAGCTTGAGAAGAATATGTATTTTTTGTTGTCGTTGGATGAAGTTTGGTGTCATTAAGTTCAACTATGTTCTTACTCATTTTCTGCCTGATGGACCTGTCTATTTCTGATAAATGGGTATTGAAATCCCCAACTATAATGGTGGAGTCATTTTTTTTTTCCCCTGCATTTCTATCAAATTTTGTCTCTCATAATTTGATGGTCTGTAGTTAGGTACATACACCTTAAGAATTGTTATGTTTTTCTTAGAGAATCACCCCTTTAGTCATTATGTAATGCTTATCTTTATCTCTGATCATTTTCCTGCTGTTAACTCAGGAACAACTTAACTGAAGTTTGTGCCCAGGGTACCACAAGGCTGAAATTAAGCTATTAGCTGGGCTGCATTCTCATCTGAAGCTCAGTGTCTTCTTCCAGATCCATTGAGCTTATGGGCAGAATTCATTTTCTTATAACTATAAGACTATGAGCTTCATCATCTACAGGCCACCCCTCTTCAAAGGAAGTTCACAGTTAGATTTTTGCTTCTTCAAGGCCAATAGAGGAAGATCTCTAACTTCAGGGAAGTCCTGGACCCTTTCTTAGAGGGATCACCTTATTAGTCCAGGCCCACTTAGGATGCTCTTTTATTTTTCATTTTTATTTTTTTGGTTGTTGTGTACAACATGATGACTTGCTATCTGTAGACACTGTGAAATGATTACCAATACTGGGTTAATTAACACATCCATTACTTCATAGTTACCTTTTGTGTGTGTTTCTACTGAGAATACTTGAGATCCACTGTCTTAGCAAATTTTGAGTATACAATAAAATACTATAAACTATACGCACCATGCTGGCCATTGCATCTTGAAAATTTAGTCATCTTATAACTGAAAGCTTGTACTTTTTGACCAGCAACTTCCCATTTTCCCTTAGCCCCTGGTAACCACCACTGAACTCTCTTTCTATGAGTTCAACTCTTTTATTAGATTCGACAAATAGTGAAATCATACAGTATTTGGCTTTATCTGTCTGACATATTTCACTTAGCATGATGTCCTCCAGGTTCACTTATATTGTCATATATGGCAGGATTTACTTCTTTCTCATGGCTGAAATAATCTTCTAATTAAAGCAATTGACTAAGGATATTAATCTATTCTACAA
>PVKE010005662.1:0-27774 GCA_004027555.1 Craseonycteris thonglongyai
TTGCCCTTCTTACTAGTCTCAAGGTGGCTTCTTCTGTATGTCTGTAGTTGTAGAACTTTGGTTCAGCTAGACTCAGGTAAGTTACTTTTAAGATTTATTTATTTATTTTTTTATTGTTTTTGACAGAGAGATACAGAGACAGAGACAGAGACAGAGAGAAGGGGGAGTGCCCAGAACAGTCTCCATAGTTGCACATCATCAGTTTTTCCACATAGTTTTATTCCACAGATGGGCGCAGGGCTGCACAGGGCAGGAACTGGGTCGGGGTCTCACCCCGGTGAGAACTGAACTGGGGGCACTCCCCAGTTCAGCATATGGGTCCACAAGGGCCAGGGACAGAATTCAATCCTCGGTCCCCGGGCCTGCAAAGTGAGCGCTTAACCCACTGAGCCATCCTGGCTTCCCAGGTAAGTTACTTTTAACTTGCAGTTTCCTCTCAAGAGAAATGAGGATAATGCTAACTTGTTAGTGTGTGTATATATTTTTAGTGCTTAATACAATGCTTCATAGTAGTCAACCTTATTAAGAGGGAGCAGCACGGTATACACATCAGATCACCCCATTGTGGAAACAGCTCATAAATAGGATGGGCCCAGCAGGGCTTTGTGACAATAGTTCACAGTACATAGCCAACTTCCTTAGCGGGGAAAAAAGACAACTACCTTAAATAAATGTTCTATTAGGTTTGGGAGAGTATAAGACCTTTTAGAAACTCAAAATTTCTTGCACATCACTAAATATTATAAGAGGTTATAATTGACTATTTTAGGCTATTTCTGAGTTTCCAAAGGAATATTTAATTTTATGTTTGAGAACTCTGGTACTTACCAAGAAACCTTTATTTCTTTTTTTCTATTTCTGAAGTCAATGCTTGTAAAAACCACTGCCTAGTGAGATAATGCAAATTCAGTCATCTCTGTAGCTGTTGAAAGTGTTAAATTGCTAAGCCTTTGTCACATAAATCCTTGCAAGATACAAGACTCCAATAATACTTCAGGTTACCAAAGGAGTTTCATATTTTACTAGAAGGGGGGAAATCAATCTTGAATCTTTTAGTTCAGTGACCAAAGAATCACTCCATTGATATTGTTCAGCTACTCAGGTGAGTGCAATTTATCCTGATTTGATGTTATGTGATTTAAAGGTTACTTTTTCCTGGGAAACATTCATTTGAATGTTATATGGATACCGGTAATAATGCTGTAACATCAGACCCTCTTTAAAGCCACTTTACATAGCTTATGTAAACATCCTAGGGTAGAGTTTTCTGTTTTCTCAAATACCGGTAGATAGAATTTGTTTGTTGCATGTTATTCTTCTTTTCAACAGAAGAGGGAGGCAAAGACTTGGCTAAGCTATATACCAAAGAGCCAGGCAAGAGGGAAATGGATTCTTATTGTTCTTAAAGCAAGCTTGTACAACCCACAGCTCAACACAAATTTGTGAACTTTCTTAAAACATTATGAGATTTTGTTGTGATTATTGTTTTAGCTTATCAGCTATTATTAGTGTTAGTTAGTGTATGTTATATGTGGCCCAAGACAATTCTTCTTCCAATGTGGCCCAGGGAAGTCAAAAGTTTGGACACCCCTGTCTTAGAGAAACAGGTGAACAGGAAAAGGATGAAATCGGTCAGCTATGATTAAGGTTTCATGAAAACAAAACAAAACAAAACAAAACAAAACAAAAACCAAAAAGCCCACACAATGGGCAAATAAATGTGTTTTGCTGATTTCTTAATTTTTTAACTTTATTTTTAAAAGAAAGTATGAGTTGGGAACTGAGAAAAACATCTGTGGAGCGCTGGAGGGCTGAAGGGTTGGGGGAGGTATACTTTTCATTTTTATTCAATGCAGTGTTGGGATCTTGCCATACCCTAAAAAGCTGGGTGCACAGGGTAATTCAGGGTCTGTCTGAACTACCAAGCAAACTTCCAGGTCACTAGGCCACCTGGCTGAGCTCCAGGCTAGTGACTATTAGCGCTCTCTTACTCCTTTTTGCTCATCTCAAGGGAAAAAGCAAAAAATGCTGACCACCATGCATGCATCCCTGCTGGACTGCCCAACTCTGGTTCTCCTGGGCTGACTTCTATGCAGATGCCCTTTCTCCCTCAAACTCCCAAAGCACTTCTATGGTTCACACCTGGCGCCAATCAGCTGTAGGCCCTTGTGAAAGGCCGCTGCTAATGGTGCTGCTGTTTTGGCTAGAGGCTTCCTGGATCGTCTGTGGCTTCTGCCTCCTGTGGTTTGGAAGGAAGCAAAGTGGAGGGGCAGAACCTTATTTTATGGGAGATAGGAACATTTGGATTAGGTTCACTTCAGAGGCTCATTTTTCCCTGATAGATATAAAAATAATATGATTCTTTTAAAATTTTTTTCTCTCCTCCGCCCCTCCCCTCCCCTGTGCTTTGTGTCAAGGAAACACTAGGGGAACGGGAATTACTGAGTTGAGTTTGCTGCCACTTAGCAGCCATGTGAGGGTGGACAGGTCTCTTAATCTTTTTAGTCTTTCATCTGTAGCATGGGAGTTATAATACCTGTCTTGCTTTCCTCAGATTGTCGTGAGGAGCAGGTGAAATATGTATATGAAAGTGCTTTTGAAATGGCAATGTACTGTGTCTATAGTGTGTGTGGCAGATAGCATCCCAGTTTGAATTTAAATGAGATTTGAAACTATGCTAGCTAACAAGAAGAGGGTAAGTAGGGTCAGGACTGGTGTGAGGCAAGCAGGGTGGCTAGGGTGCTAAATTTAAGGAGGTACTTCCTCACAGGGGCATTTACATGCTGGCTCTCAGCTGTTCAGACCCTCTGAGAGTCAGTGCTTCTTTAAATTTTGTACCCTAGTCACCCTGCTTGCCTCACCTAAGGATTGTAACTAAAACATATACCTGTTGCAATTATAAACGCAATACATGTGCATTGTAACAGAGCCCACCAGTATCCAATATAACTTCTCAGAGGACCTCGGGGATGATTTCTGGGTGACCTTCCTTGCTTTTTTCACATATGCAACCTTCAACTGGGCTTCTTGTTCTCATCTCACAGCCAGCACAGAAACATGCAAAAGAAACACAGATCTGATCAACGAACCTCACTGGTGTTCTAGATCTTTGTCATGGTTTAATTTGCAGACTCTGAAGGGGTCACATGGCACCTGATATGGAACACATTTTAAGCCCTACTGCACCCAGCTCTCTCTCCCGTGGTCCAAGTCTTTAGCAACTGTGTTAGGATCTCCAGCTCTTTTCTCTTTCTAAAAACTCCAGCTACCTCTTTCCTTCCACTTCCTGGATGGCAGCTTTCCTTCATCCACTACTTCCTCTCTCATCTTGTCTCATGAAGACAATTTGGTCAATCAAGTACTCTACCACTTGTCTCTTCCTGTCTCCCAGATCAGTTCCATAAAGGGTTTGAGTGGTAGGAAACCACTTCCCTTTAGGAATGGGTAGAGGGGAGAAAGGTTCTCAATACTCCAATAGGTTTTGTTTCTGACATATAATATTCATATGTGCATTTCTCCACTGCCACCCATCCCCCATTTCTGAAATGGGAGCATGCTGTATACCTAATGCCTTCTGACTAGCTTGTTTCACTTAAGAATACTCAACAATACATCACAGAGTTCTGCTATAGCAGTACTTCTAAGCTGACCTCATTGTTTTAACAGCTGCCTATATTCTATCATATGTGTGTGCTATGATTAATTTAACCCTTTGGTACTAGGAGATGTTTATGTTGTTTCCCTTTTTTTTTTATGCTTGCAAATAATCTGCAGTGAAAATTCCCATACTTTTGCTTCCTTGCACACTTAGAAGTCTAACTTGCTGGGTCAAAGAGGATGTGCATTTTGACAGCAGATTATGGGAGGAATGGTTGTGGACCTAGCATGGAGTCTATCCCTGGTATTTTTCTTCCTGACCAACTTCCACTGGTTTCACATAAGAAAATAGTTTTTATTTATAGCTTAGGGGCTGTAAGTAAAAACTAGAAGAGATGTTTTCTAAAAAACCCTTGGTAATATATTATGTGTGGCACAAATATGACTGTTTTGGGAATGGTAGCTCAAAAGAGGAGTCAGGCATTTCTCCTACTACATATAAACCATCCTGCAGCTTTGGCCTCTCTGAGGTCCAAGGCATGGGGGTGCAAGAGACGTAGGCATGGGGCCTGAGCAGGAGCCGTGTAGATGCAACGCCACCTAGTGGCCATCTTGAGAAAGAGGACTTGATTGCAGGCATAGGTACAAAATCCTTGGGAACTGGATAGATATACATGAGAGGCCTTTTATTGGAGGCTAATAGTCTGCATGAACAGCAGGGAGATTGGAGCCAGTGACATTTGGGTTATTATTAAAGTGACTCCAGGTGTAGCTATAGGCTGGTGCCTGGGGCAACTCAGGTTACTGTTGCTTTTGAGTGAATTTGCATTTTATGTCTCTACATAAATTAGAACAACATAGAGGCAATATACCAGGAGCAAGTCATTCTCTAGGCAGTGCTTATCTGACTTCAGGGACCTCTGCCATAACTCTGTGGTCTGTAAGTTGGGAACCACTGAGATGAGCTATGGAAAAGCTGAGTGCAAATGAAGTCATTAGCTCAATGTCAAGGGGAGCATGTTCTTTAAAAGAATCCTGGGGTGAATTCTCACTGTACCTAAGGAACATCCTGTTACTCCTACTCAAGATTCTAAAATGCTCCCCATGTAACAAATCAGCTTCTCCAGCAGCTTGTTAGCCCTTTCTCCACAAGTCTCCACTGTATTATGAGCCCTGTTTCCTGCAGCGCTGGTCAGGGCAGATACTGCCACTGCTACCAGCAAAGCGGATGCCTAATTTCTGCTTCTAAATCCTTGCTTCTGTTTTCCTACCTCTCCGAAATGCCACCTCCACCCCTTTAGTAATCTACAGCCTAACATCTTTCATTGCCTTTCTTCACACGCCCTGCTCCACGTCCTCTCAGCCAACTTGGGCTGGGGTGACTTTCCCTTTTGTAAACTCCTGAAGCTTTTTACACTTGTTGTCATACATTTGATGTGGTCTCCTTTTTTTTGGGCATGTCACTTCATCTTTTTTTCAGCTAGACTGTAAATTCTGACATCAGTGATGCTCAATATCTTCATAGCTCCTTGAGGGCATATTCTAGACACCCAGCAGTATAATAATGTTTAAGTAATTTGCTGCATGATGAAAAAACTTAAAGCCAAGTGGTAGATTTTCAAACTTGGATCTTCACATATTAGATCTGCTTCAAGGCGATTTAAAATGTTTTGTTTTTCATTCATATATATGAAATGCTGGATATATTTCAAAAATCTTATTCATTCATTCACTTATTCATATATGTGTTTGTGTATATATGAAAGATATATATAAAATGCTGGATATTTGGAAAACACCTTGGTTTTCTGGAGTTGTTACAAGTGGGCATCCCATGCTATACAGACAGGACCCTCATGACTCACCACCATGGTTTTGAAGATGCCTGTTTCCCTAGTTGTTGTGATCAACTTGTCCTTTATAGTCTTTTTAAAGATTTATTGATATTGTTTGACAGAGAGAGACAGAGAGAAGGGGGAGGGCCCAGAGCAGTCTCCATAGTTGCACATCATTAGTTTTCCCATATAATTTCACTCCACAGGTGGGTGCAGGGCTGCACAGGGCAGGGACCAGGCCAGGGGCCTCCTGCATGGGAGGCATGCCCCCACTGGGAACTTCCTACATGGGAAGCATGCCTGGGGCAGGAGCTTGCCCCAGTGAGAACTGAACTAGGGGCACACTCCAGTTCAGCATATAGGTCTGCACAGGATCCTGGAGCTGCAAGATGAGCGCTCAACCTGCTGAGGCATCCCGGCATCCCCTGAAGTCTTTCCTGTACCTTGTAGATCTATGTTAAATGACTAAACAGGATTGGACATGGGTATAAGGGCATAGTCTTCCTCTTAGAATGGAGATGTATTCCTGGGAAAGCATGCCTTCCAATGTAGAAAAATCAAGTCAGTTGCTCATGAAAACAGAGCTAATCTCTCTGGATCTGGGATTAAGACCCCAGAGCACCTGAACTGCGTCTCCCCCCATTCTAGTGCATGGTGCACTACTGCTCAGGAAACACTTGCTGAATGAGTGGTGGTCATATTTCTACTGGATTCAGCTTTGCTTCCTCTTGTTCTGCTTATGTCAACTTTTTCTATGCCAACAATGTTTTTCTGATCTCTGGGTTAAAAGTAGCTATTTAATGCACATAGGCCAATGGGCAGACTTTTAACTGGTAGAAGTTCAGGGGATCTGATATCTTAGGAGGATTTATACCAATGACTTAACTGCTTGAATACCAAGTTCCTTCATGTTAGCTTTATAATAAGATGAGCTGGGCCTCATATTTTTTTTTTTAATTTTTTAAATTGTTTTTGACAGAGAGAGAGAGAGAGAGAGAGAGAGACAGAGACAGAGAGAGAGAGAGAGAGAGAGAGAGAGAGAGAGAGAGAGACACAAAGACAGAGAGACAAAGACAGAGAGAGAACTGAACTGGGGGAACTCCCCAGCCCAGCACATGGGCCTACACGGGCTGGGGCTGGGATTCGATCCCGGGTCCCCAGCGCTGCAAAGTGAGCGCTTAACCCACTGAGCCATCCCGGCTTCCCCTGGGCCTCGTATTTATCCCAAGAAGACAGACTTATTCAGATTTTCTCTATTTTAGTGGGCACCAAACTTCAGGCCTCAGAAACACATTTAAAATAATTCTTGCCATGTCACATATTTTATGTATCATTAAGAAGCCATTTTCTTACTTTAAAAATATGTGTACAATATATTTTATGAAACCTATAACAAGTCTATAAAAATTTGATTATTTTTTCAACAGGGCTATGTTCAAATGATTTCCATTCTTCTCACCAAATAAAAAATCTACCATGCGTTATTTTCTTTATCCTATTTACTCCTTCTCATGAGTATAATAATCACTGTGTTCCCAAACAAAGAGAAATTGTTTACTTTGCTTGAGTCGTCAAATAATTTCCTATGGTGGGCAAAGGGGTTGGTGCAGATCTAAACTAGGAAGCTTGAATTTCCCTTTCAAATACTTTATTTTTCTGTTCTGTGCTTCTTTTCAGTCAGCTCCAGGGAAACTGGGTCAGAATATAACGTGGGTGCTGATGGAATGTACACATGATGGGAATAGATCACTTTTGGACCCAAGGAAAATACAAAGAAAGTTTCATAGTCAAAGATAAGAATTGTTCTGTCCTTTAATGAGGATTTATTTTTTTTAAGAGTTACTTTGTTTTTGACAGAGAGAGACAGAGAAATGGGGAAGGGCCCAGAGCAGTCTCCATAGTTGCATGTCATTAGTTTTTTATATAGTTTCATTCCATAGGTGGGGGTGGGGATGCATAGGGCAGGGACTGCCAAGGGGCCTCCGGTCCAGGGCAGGAGCCAAACTGGGGGCCTCTCACATAGGAGGCTCACCTTTGTGAGAACCAAACTGGAGGCTCACCCCAGTTCAGCATATGGATCTACATGGGTCAAGGCCAGGATTTGATCCTCAGACCCTGGGGCTGCAAGACAAATGCTCAACCTGCTGAGCCATCCCAGCATCCCCGAGGATTTATTTTTAATGAACAATATGTGCCAGTGCCTCACTTACTTTTTCTTTGAGTTTTCTGGCCCTAATTGCTACAAGCTGGTTATAGCAGAGGCTACCTTCCCAGAATTCACTCCTCCCCACTTCCTGGTTGGGGCATAGGAAGGATGGGGTACTGCCAAGGCTTGGCCTGTGCTCAATCTCTTCTGAACTCTTCCCCATCAGCTCTTCCATCTGGGTGTCCTGGTTACTTGTTAAGACCCAGAGCAGACAGAAGATGGGGAAACTGGGTATTTCATGGGAGTGACAATGAAATAGAGGTAGTGTTTCACTTGTAACTAAGTGGATGTAGAAACAAGCTTCCGAGCCGGGGTAGTTATACACACAGCCCTTGTTTCACAAACAAGAATGAAATAGGCCACACAGAGAAGCTCAAGAGATCGCTGTGATTAATTCTGAGTGCAGAGGAAGAGTCTCGGAAGTAGGTTTTGCCAAACACAGGAAGTAGGGAATGGGCTATCACAACACGGAAGTGTGCCAGTCAGTGCCTGATGGACGAGGGAAAGACTGGAGCTAATTGCACGTGGGAGGTAGAGCGCAGCATACCATAGATGGGGTGGGGGTGGGGATGTAGGAGGAAACAAGATGGTGCTTTGTAAACTTGGACCCTTCAGCTGGGGCCACATCATGGAAGATCCCAAGTACCATGGCGGCAAGCATAAATTGACTGACTGCACATTGAAGGGACATGAAAATCTTTGAGATGGAGCCCTTTGAGAATATGATTTGACTTGAGGCTTTGGAATCATCTTGAAGAGAACTTTGAATGTGTCTAGAATTTAGTGGTTTGAAATCTGTGCTTTAATGACCTCTCCTTGGGGACCCTTTCTGGTAGGAAAGTCTGGGGAAAGCAGCCAAGGCTCCTGTTTCCACTGGATTGGACAGTTCCCTTTCTGTTTTAATTATTGAGCTGTCAGGTAAGATTTCTTTCTTTTTTAAAAATTGTGGTAAAGAAAACCACATAACATAAAATTTACCATCTTAACTATTTAAGCATATGTTCAGTAGTCTTAAGTATATTCATATTATTGTGAAACAGATCTCTGGAACTTTTTCACTTTGTAAAACAGAAATTCTATACCCTTAAACAACAACTCCCCTATTACCCCCTCATCCAGCCCTTGGTAACCACTAGTCTTTCTGTTTCTATGAATATGGCTAACCAGGTAAAATTTATTTTTCCCAAAAAACAGTTCTCAGCTGAGAAGGTTTGGAAGGCTGCTAATCCATTGTTCCTCACTGTTCCCTACCCTACCCCCATTTAGATGGTGAGGGAACAGGGGTCCCGGAGGCCTGGGGGCCAAAGTGGCCACACAGAGGAGATATTATGAGCCCAGGTATTTAACCCAGATTGCAAGGTTCAAATTCTGGTTCTGATGGTGTGTGTGTGTGTGTGTGCACGCACATGTGGTGTTAGACAATTGGGCAGTTAATTGAACTCAGTGCTTCAGTTTTCTCATCTGTTAAATGGACATGATAGCTGTAGTATCTGCTTTATAGCCTTGTTATTATGATTAAGTGAGGTAATCTGAATAAAGCACTTGAAAAAGGCCTGACACTTATATAACTATTACTATTATTATTAATGTGTAGTGACTTCCTAGTGTGACTTGACTCCTGCTAAGGAGAACTACTTCTTTGGGTCTACCCCCCAACTCCCTGGTGCATGTCTCTTGAGTTTCCACTTAAGGCTGAGTAGATTGCTTTGACTCACATGCTTTCTTTCTATACTCCCCTATTTCTCATTTAAGGCATGCCATTGATCTTGAAGGAAGCTCCAGTAATATCTTATTCCTAAAGGGCAAAGTGATATAAGACATATCATATAGCACAAGAAAGATGGTTATCCTATGACATTAATTCAACAAGTATTTATTGAGTGCTTTTGGTGTGGAGACAGTGTGTTAGGTGCTAGGAAAAAAGAATGAACAAACTAGGAAAAAATTTCTGCTTGCATGGAATTGTGTTCTCATGGTGTAAGCCTTTGCCATTCAGCCTTTTAAATAAAAGAAATGATTTTCTTGGGGTCATCTAGTCTAGAAAGATGAAAAGTTTTCATAAAAAATGCTCAAGTTTGTAAATGAACTCTCTAGACTTATTGCTAGTGGTGCTTTTGAAAATGGTTTGTAAAAATAGGTACTAAAATGGTGCAGAGATATTGTTGATCTCAGGTTGAGATGATTTTTTAGATACAAAGTTACCAAATTGATTTATCTCAAGTTCTTCTTCAAGGGTTGTGTGTAGAGCACAGTCTGTCATATTTAGAAATTGGTGAGGACAGTATAAGTCTCGTTTTACCTGTGCTTCAGTCAGATGGTAGGAGGAATGTGGGATTCCACCTGCCTATGCCTCTCCTGGGTTCATTCTTTCTCCTTGATATGAGTGGATGACATTCAGATCCAGAAGAAGCAGAAGCAGGCATTGTGGGATTGGGACCAATCTTGTTGGGGGAGAAATTAGAGTTGCCATCAGAGTCGGATGCACTGAAGCTCAGCTGTCACCGCTGGCACTATCCAGCTAGGAAAAAAAGGTCTGTGCTACAGGCACTCATGCTACTTGTTACTCCCCTGTGCCACGTGCATCATAGCAATTGCTAAAAAGTACAGAATTTCCTTCCTAGGGATCTTACAAGTGCTTTATTTGGAGGCACTTCTCAACACAGCACATCCAGGCTGCTACTGCCAGTTAGTCAAGGTTGCCAGGTGAAATGCCTCCCATATACCATCAGGAACTGCTGGGACTGATCTGCTGGCCTTGAAGCCATCAGACACAATCACTGGCAGCCATGACCAATTGTTCATTGACCAAGCAACCCACCAGTATCCCCACTTCTTTCCCACTAAGAGACCCCTATTTTGCTCAGGTAGAGTGGAGATCTCTTGACCTTAGGAAACAAAGGTCTCTCTTGTAATTGTAGCAGGGATGGATCATGAAGGTCTAGGCCAGTTGTAGTAATCCCTTTCTCTTTTCCAGCCTCCCTTGCAGATCTAAGTGGCCACATGACACTGGCTAATAGTCCTGGTGGTGGTTTCCAGGAAAGATTAAAAAATGTCCTGGATAAAAAGACAGAGGAAAGCTTTTCTGCTTACTTCTTCCTTCCAGTGTGGAACACTGTTGTGATGACACCATGCTTGGAGCGGTAGCAGTTAATTTACAATACTGAGTAAAAGAAAATCATGAGAATGAGTGGAAACCCTTATATTGGCTGACTGTCACCAAAACTGAATGGCCTGCTTCCGGATTTTCTGTTATGTTATAATTCGATGTCTTTACCACATCAGCCTATGTCAGTCTGGTTCTGTTCCTGGAGACCAGAAGGATTCTAACTGATACAGGAATTTTAATCCTTATCTTTGAGGTCAGATGCCCACATCACACGTGGGTTTCCATACTTGTGACTATTATGTAACCAAGAGGGCACATGGCCAGAATGTATTGAATCATCCATGAATTTTGACTCATGCTCATTACATTTTAGTGCTGGGGAAAAACTTTAGAGAACATCTAATCCTGGATTTTCCACAGTAGGTTCTGTGGAACTGCAGGCCTATAAGACACTTCTACCGAGAAAGGTTCCATGGCCAGTGAAGTTTGGGAACCCCTGCTACCATAGGCGCTTCCCAGAGAAGAACAAGTTCTGTGTCTTCAGTTCTTTCTATTCTGTCATTGCTTTTGTTCAGAACCCCTTTCTTGCTTGTCTGGACCTCTCTATATGTCTTGTTTCTGGTATTCCCACATTCCATTTCTCCTATTTTTTTAATATGAGAATTTTTATTTTTATTTATTTTATTAAATTTAAAAAATGATTGTTTTGATTTTCTAATTATACTTGACATAGAATATTATATTAGTTTCAGGTGTACAACATAGTGATTAGACATTTATGTAACTTAGGAAGTGATTACTCCAATAAGTCTAGTGCCCACCTGATACCGTATGTATTTATTACAATATTATTGACTATGATCCCTATGCTGTACTTTACACCCCTGTGACAATTTTTGTAACTGCCAATTTGTACTTTTTAATCTCTTCACCTTTTTCACCCAGCCCCTATTCTTTCTGATTTGTCTTTCATGTTGCCCTCCTTCATTCACAGCTGAGCTTGTTCTAGGTGCTGGCACTGTTCTAGTTGCTAAGGATACAACAGTAAACAAACAGAAAACCCCAGCCCTCATGGAGCTTATATTCTAGTCAAGGAAGCTGTACAGTAAAGAAATACAAAGAGAAATATGCCATATATGAGAGAATTAGAGCTTTGGAGGAAAATCAATCAGGGAAAGGACAGAAGGTACAACTTGGAAGAGAGTTTCAGGAAGACCTTTCAGTGAAGGGGACATTTAGGGAGAGAGCTGAGGGTGGATGAAGATATATAAGGAAAGGCTTTTCAGGAGGAGAAGATAGCTTGTATGAAGGTTCCAAGGTGGGGAGAGGGCCCGATGTGCTTGTAGATGAACGAGGAGAGAGTGAGTGGAATGGAGCATGGGAGAGCCTAATGGGGGCCACTTAGGAGTGGGGTGAGTCATATGATGCCTCCTAGACCCCTGTAGGGCTGTGGCTTACCTTACTCAGGTAAGGTAGGACAGCTCAGGGAAGTTTTGAGATGGGTGAAAAAGGATCTATCTGCTTACTGTGATGAGAGTTGACTTAGGGAGGTGTGGCAGAGGAATGGAAGAGAGGAGATGCATAACATGTCCCTGCAATAGTCCAGGCAAGAGATGACAGTG
Source organism: Craseonycteris thonglongyai (assembly GCA_004027555.1). Taxonomy (NCBI): domain Eukaryota; kingdom Metazoa; phylum Chordata; class Mammalia; order Chiroptera; family Craseonycteridae; genus Craseonycteris; species Craseonycteris thonglongyai. The sequence continues at coordinate 12,367 of PVKE010005662.1, forward strand.
TGCACCAGGGTGGGTGCTGGGGGAGGAGTGAATTATTGGATTTTGGATGTATTTTGAAAGTATGGACAGGATATCATGGCAAAATGGATATAGTTATGTGAAAAAGAATGGAATCAAAGATGATTCTAGTGTGTAGTGGTTTCTCCCTCTCCCCCTGCTGCCCCAGACTAAGGAACTAGATGGACAGTGTTGCCCTTTTATGATAGGGAAATGTAGGAAGAACAGGCTTTGGGGGAGCTCAGTCGAACAAGGTAAGTTTGAGAGGTCTGCTAGACATGTCAGTGGAGAGGTTTACTAATTAGTTGTATATAACCCATTGTAATGCACATCTGGAGTTCAGGGTCAAGGTATAGACTGAAGATCTGCACTTGGAGTTTATCAGCAAATCATCATACTTAATGTGGTGAGACTGAAAACACCTAGGGGTAACCATAAATGAAGAAAAGAGGAGGTGCAAGGATTGAGTCTTGGGACGCTCCAGATTTCTGGATTAGGGGGTAAGTAGGGACCTGAGAAGGCACATCAGGGGTAGGAGGAAGAGTGTGAAGTGCTGGGAGATGAAGAAGTTATTTCCAGAAAGATGGAGGGAATAGCTGGGTGACATTATGCTTTTTGGTCAAGTAGGATGAGGACTGAGACGTGACCTTGGGCTTTAGCAAGAGGGGATGTGTTGGGAGTGTAGCTGACATGTTCCATAATTGCTGCCTTGGCATCACTTTGTTTGGCCACGTGGCCTGCAGGGATCTTAAGCCGACACTCGCCCCTTTAGGGACCTTAAACGGACACTTAGCCCTTTATGAAAGCGCATGCCCTCCATAACAGCCCACAGAATCAAACAAGTGTACATTTTTGATATTTTTAACAGAACTGATCAATAGTGTCCCCTGCCTTCCAGGCCCCCCACCCCCTTTGTGTGCCCCTTAGATAAGACCCCTGTGGAGCTCACCAAAACCCTGGTCTTTGGGTTTGAATTGACCAATCCAGCCTTAGTCCAGGGGCATCAAAGCACTCTACTCCTGTCCCCTAATAAAGGCATGTGCCCCTCATCCTGCCTTTCTCTGTCTGTATCCTGCTTTGTCCTCCCCGTGGGGTCCCTTGGAGTTTGTTCAATACCTACCTCCTCTAGCACCTCTGAGTAATAAGCTTTTCTACCTAAATTCCTTTTACAGTCTGTTGTTGAACCAAGACTTACTAACTAGCACACTGTGCTTCACTGAACACATGTTAATTTAACAAAATTATGACAGGAGGTCATCAGGGAGGTGGCCAGGGTGGTTTTGGTGGAGAAGTGGGAGTAAAAGTCAGATTAGAGCAGAGAGAAAGAGGCACAGTGAGTACAGATGCATTTTGGAAGGAGTTTTGCTCTCAAGGAGAACAGATTGGGGAAGTAGCTGAAAGGGAATATGGGGTCCAAGAAGGAAGAATATTCTGTCAAAGCAAAAATTATACCGGACAAAGCTAAGCAGGCAAGGAAGGTTTTATTCAAGGCTATTATAATAAGTGAGAGAGGCCTGAACTCAACTGAGCTCAACTCTGCTGAAGCAGGGGGTCGTAGGATTTTCAAGGGCTGTAAGAGGGAGATACAGGTCCTCCGTGACTGCTAATTAACTTTACCCAAAGGAATATTGAACTTCTCATATCTTTGTGACAGAAGGTAGTTTTACAGCTTGGAGCAAGGCTCCCATCCTGCCATAGAAACTGGGTGATAAGGTCTCTTTTGATTACATTTCAAGATGGTTCCCAGGTCCTTGAGAAAGACAGTTCTGGGTTGTAAAACTGTCAAAAGGCTTTTAAAAAGATTCATGTACACTTCAAAGGGGCAGGGAAATAATTTACAATTACAAATTTTCTAAAGACAATGTTTTAAGAAAAGGGCTGCTAGGGGCTTAGAGTGGAGAACAGTCCTGTCTAAAGTTAAGTCAAGCTGAGGTGGGAGTATTTATGGCCATATTGGTCAATTTCTAAGACAGAGATACATCCTCTTTCTACTTAAAATTCCTGGTGTCTACAGGATAATCAAGACTCTTTCCTAGTCTGCCTTGCAGCCTCATCTGTAGCCATCCTGCCTTTTCCTGAGGCCTGCTGATGCCCTGGCACACTCGGCTATCCCTTAACTTTTTCTCACTGTTTTCTTCTTTTCAGTTACCTTTCAGGGCCATTATCCAGGACACCGCTCTCTTTTCTCCTCCGCTGTGGGACATTCACCTCCAAGAGAACCAATGATTCTGTCCTTTTTTGGCCCCTAGAGTTTACACTGCTTTTATGGCTCTGTCTCAGTTTTCAGGGCCTCCATTGATTTTGAGTTCCTCAAGGGCACAAGCATATTTAATTCATCTCATTTGTTCCACCTAAAGAATAATGTCTGGCTCTCAGTAATCATGTGGGGTAAGATATGATGTATATAATGTTTCAGAGGACCTATTTTTCTTTCATCCTAAAACATAGATCTCATCAACTAGGGAAAAAGTAGAGAACATTTTGTTTATGATAGTTGGTGTGATTTGCAACTAGAGTTTGAACACAGGTCTTCATTGTTTCTGCTAAGAAGTATGGGTGATACAAAGGGAGTGATTGCCTCTGTTTCTGCTAATGGCAAGAATTTGATTCTGAGTATGGAGCTCTACTAGGGCGGTTTTTAATAATTCTGCTGGTAAAATGCACTCATTAAGAGCTCCTGACTGGGAGGTCTCCGCCACCACACGGATTCTAGGTGAAAACAGTTCGTAAGTGATTCCTATTTTAGATCACATGGAAATACAGCTAGAGAGGGATGGCATTGCCAGCCAGCTTCTATGCCCCGATCTGTGAGCTGAGGAGAGTGTGGAGCTAATCCATGATTACAGATTGACAAGTTGGTTTACTATCTACTCAAGAGAAAGGCTCAGCTGCAGAGTTGCTGGATTAAGTTACACAGCATGACAGGCTGTAATGGGTTGTGGTTTGTCAGGAGGTTTTGTGGGGTATGGAGCTTCAGGGTTCAACTTTGGAGCCCATGAAAAGGGCTGATGCTTTCACCTGTTAGTCTGTTGGGGGACAGTCTGTGATTATAGCTTCAGATATCTGAATGGGGCTGGAGAGGGAAAAAAAGGTTTAAAATTAGCAGGAGAACATGAACATAAAGACAAAGTCAATAAGTGGTCATGGAGCTGCCCAGAATAAAGGCAATAACAAGACAGAATTAGTTCTTACTGACAACTTGAAATTGCCCGCAACATTATAAAAATCAATCAGCCCATGAAAAGCAGACTCACAGTGACCACTGGATGGTGTGATGTTAGCAATTTGTCTGGACACAGATTTAGAGAAGCCAGTGGGATTTAACCTAATACACAGCTTTTGGGTGGTATAAAGCTTTTAAAGACGAGGGTCAAAATTAGCTTCAACTAAGGTTATTTTCCTCTGGCCATCTTAAAACCAGTAGAACTGAAATTAGTTGATTCCTCATTTCTCCAATCTAATATTGCAGTTTTGCTGTCCTTACAATATGTTATAAGAAGTTTGAGTGTCTTTTTTCCCATTAAATATCCCTTTTGAATTACGTTTCTCTGCTTTCTTCCACCATCTCTAGTGGTATTACATGCTATTGTTATAGCCCTCAACATTTTGAGTAAGGGTAGGAAAATATTAGCCTACAAAATTCATTCTTCTAACAGATATGGATGCTGACATACAGAACCTCATCCAGGGGTTTCATTCTCTTGGGACAGGCAGGTGAGTCAGCTGGACTTAAAATACACAGAGGAAGGTGATTGTATTGCGGTGGCAGTCTTGGCAGGGCAGAAATTGTGTGGTTGCTAGCTTTCTCCCCAGAACCTGGCATGCAGATAGAACTTAGTCCAAGGGTTTTTTTTGTTTTGTTTTTTTTTAAAAAGCTCCCAAGGAGGTGGGTGGGTTGAGAAAGGAAATCCCAGACATAGTGACAAGCAAGTACGAAGTCCCAAGAGTATGAACAGATCTTCAGGCATTACGTGATGGCCGGAGTGGCGGAGAGCTGCAGGAGGTCAAGGTGCCTACGGAAGTGGGCTCAGAGCCTGGAGGGTGTGTAGTCAAAGGGCCACCTCCAAAGGCTGCGCAGAGCTACGGAAGTCCTTGCACAAAGCAGGTGCTCACAGGTGCGTATCACATGGCTAGATGAACGAATCGAAGGACTTTGTGTCTTAGAGTCTCCTGCCTCTGTGGGAAATGGTCTAAGAGGTGCCTCTAAAACAAGGTCTCAACTGGGGGTGACTTTGTTCCCCAAGGGGCACTTGGCAATGCCTGGGTGATTTGGCTTGGAAGTTATACTTTGAAGGTTGTTCTTGGCATCTTGTGTATAGGGTACAGGGATGATGGCTACAGATCTTACAATGCAAGGGACAGCCCCCTTCCTCCAAAAAAAGAAAGAATTATTTAGCCCCAAATGCCGATAGTGCTGAGGTTGAAAAAGCCTGGTCTAGAATGAACAAGTCATTAGAAAGCACACAAATTTGTTAATTTATTGAAACTACTACTGAAATGTTTAGAGAGAATGTATTTTCTTAAATTTGCCTAGAGCTGATCTGACATTTCTCAAGAGCCCCATTTACCAATTAGAAGGAAAATAACTAATACAATTTAGTCTAATGTGGTTTAGAACTTGGTATGATCCAATCATTATAAGAAGTCCCTTTAGAAAATGATCTATTTTTTAAGGACAATTGCAACACCTTCTTCTTCTCCACTTTCCAAGATTTTTCTCCAAGAACTGAATTTATGGAGGGAAGGGACTCATGAGACCTCATATGACATCATGGAGCCCAGAAAATTCTTTGATGAGCTCAGGGGTCACTGCTGTGTGGAAGGAACTGTCATGTTCAACCCAGTTTTCAACCCAGAGCGACTCAGAAATATTTTTTGTTTTTTTTGGTTAACATATTTGGTTTCCATCTAAGATTTTAATTGAGGAAAAGGGTTGTTTCACTAGCAAACATTTAAAATCGCTGATCTGAAATACCATCATAGCCATCTACACTGGAATGTGAATTAAAGGCTTTCGATTCGCTTCCTCTGCCACATCAAAGCATTTTTATGGGAATCATGACATGTGTTTCTAGGTTTTGTTCCTGAGAATTGGGCTGCCCAAACCTTTTAGTCATGTCCAATTTTGTCATCATTGTGTAGATGTGGATAAAATCTTTCCATCATGGTCAATACGTTTCTTACAAATGTAGCAATTTCTCATTGAAAACTGCCGTCCTAAGGGAACATAATAGATTTCATGGTTCTCTGAAGAGGGAAGGTGCTAACTAGCCATGTGGTTCAAAGTACATCATTACAGTAACTACTTCCCTTTGAGGAATAAAGAACTGGTATTACAGCCTCAAAATTCTTTTTTAATACCAATAAAAAGAAATTTTCACACATGTTCTATAAAAAAAGTTTCTTCAGTAATTCCTTCTGTATGGCTGAATCTCATCTGTTTCACCCATGAGATTAGAAGACAGTTAAAAGAGAAGGGTTGAATACGGCTGAAAGGGTTTATGATGAGGAATTCATAATAATGTCAATTATTATAAACATAATATCACTCGATATTTTTTGAGTACATATTCTGCTCTAAGCATTGCTCTGAGCACTTCTCATTTATTAACTCCAGTCCTCACCATAGCCCTCCAAATAAGTGCTCAGACAGGAAACAGAGGCATGAAGAAATTAAGTGCTGCTTCAGGTCATACTTGGCTGAGGCTGAGTCAAACCCCAGTGGTCTGGTTCCAAAGTCCAAGAGCTGAATATTTTCCGTGTTGTGGACTGACTGTTCTCTCTGCTTTAATGCTTTCTGCATTAGAGTCATCCATCTGCCTGTATTAGAAAAGCAACATCGGGGAAAAGCCGGGACGGCTCAGCGGGTTGAGCGCTCGCTTTGAGGCCACGAGGACCGAGGATCGAATCCCGGCTCCGGCCCAGGCAGGACCCACATGCTGAACTGGGGAGTTCCCACAGTTCAGTTCTCTAGCTGTCTCTGTCTCTGTCTCTCTCTCTATCTGTCAAGAGTAAAATAGAAATAAATATGCACTAAAGATAAAATAATTACTCTCTATAAATATAAAAAAAGATAAAAAAATAAAAAATAAAAAATAAAGAAAAGCAACATTGTGTCACCAGTGTCCTTAAGCAAAGATTTGGAACACAGATCTTTAAAGAGCAAGGCAAAGAGAGGTATTTGGTGAATTTTTTTTTTAGTAGAGAGTGAGTTGCAAGTTCCAGAATTCTTCCATTTATGATCGGTCACCTTGTCATGGACGATCTACCCTGGATTTATGTGGCCAAGGGATGTATGTGGGTCCAGCAGGGCATGGAAGATTCATCCATTCATGCATTTAGCAAATATTTGTGTAAAGTCTATGATGAACTCAGCACTGTGCCATCATTGTGGGGGTGTGAGCTGACTTCTTGCTAAGTGTTTGACATATTTGGTAAACAAAGCAGGTTCACCTTTATTAAGTATCAGCTATGTACCAAGTACTGTGCTAGGCATTTTATGTTGGTTCTCATTGGATTCTTCTAACATCCTTGGGAGGCAGATACTACTTCTTTTTTTTTTTTTTGGAACTGAACTGGGGGCCTCACCGCATTCGGGAAGCACACCCCAGTTCAGCACATGGGTTCACCTGGGCCCGAGCCGGGATTCGATCCTTGGTCCTCGGGGCTTCAAAGCAAGTGCTTAACCTGCTGAGCCATACCGGCTTTCCCATAGATACTACTTCTATTTGATGGATGGAAACTGAATGTTAGATAGACTGAGGCAATGGCTAAGGTTGCATAGCCATTAAAGGGCAAGGCCAGGAATCAAATCCTGGAGTAAATTATTATAAAGAGAGAAAAATATGTTGATTTTAATGAGATCTGTTTATTATGTATAGATCTCACTGAATCCAAAGGAATGATGAGGAGCTAATTAGCTCTGGAGAGCAGTGTTTTTCAAACCATTTTCTGTGGAATATTAGCTCCAGAAGATGGTTCTTGAGGAAGGAAAGAGTTTCTTAATCAAATGTGAGAAGTGGCATTTCCTCTGGGTGATTCACAAAGCTGATTAGCATAATAAGACCCCTAGAAATTCTGCAGGGGGAAGTTATTAACTTTGTTTAATCCATCCAGTAGTTTTCCAGTTTACTCCAGCCAGTAGTTTTCCAATGTCCTGAGGCAGGGTGATCAGTGGGAAACCAGTTTGGGAGAATGTGTTTTGAAGGAGGACAGCCTTGGGAGAAACAAGAACATGGGTAGTCTGTCACAGATAGTTAAGTACTATCTCATTTGTAGCATCCAGAGCCTCCTTGGGGCATCTTGGGTGCTGAAGGAGAAGGAATCAAAGCCATGTAGCCCAAACTCATTTTTTAAGAAATCTGTAAAGTCACATTTGCTGCCTCTGTTAAAAATTTTTTTTGTTTTTGGTGAGATAATTCACATACCATAAAATCCACACTTTTAAAGTAAACAAGTCAGTGGTTTTAGAAGATTCATTAGATTGTGCAACCATCATACTGTCTAATTCCAGAACATTTTCATCACCCCCCAAAAGAAACCCTAAACTAAGGTGACCAGACATCCCGCTTTTGGTGGGACAGTCCCAATTTTTAACAATTTGTCCCGCGTCCCGTGGTGTTTTTAAAAAGTCCCGATTTGGGAAAGCCGGGATGGCTCAGTGGGTTAAGCGCTCGCTTTGAAGCCCGGAGGACCAAGGATCGAATCCCGGCCCTGGCCCATGCAGACCCACATGCTGAACTGGGGAGTGCCCCCAGTTCAGTTCTCTCTCTGTCTCTGTATCTCTCTGTATCTCTCTCTCTTTCTGTCAAAAAATAAATAAATAAAACAAAACAAAACAAAAACCAAAAAAAACTACTTACCGTTTAAAAAAAAAAAAAAAAAAGTCCGATTTTTGGAAAGAATGCACGACAAGCTAGGGAACGGCGGGAGATAGACCAAATTTTTAATCAAGAATCCCTACCCCCTGCCCGGTCAGTGGTGTCCCGCTTTACCAATCTTAAAATCTGGTCACCTTACCCTAAACCCATTAGCATCACTCCTCATTCCCCCTTCACCCCACTGCCTGGCAACCACCGATCGACTTCCTGTCTCTGGGTTTGCTACTTTGGACATCTCATATAAAAGCAGTCACACAATATATGGCTTTTTATGCCTGGCTTCTTTCAATGAGCAGAATGTTTTCAAGGCTTATTTGTATTGTAGCATGCATCGGTACTTCATTCTTTTTTTTACGGCTGAATAATGTCGCATTGTTTGGTGTATGTGGCATTTGCGGTTTGGGAAAGCAAAGTGATAGCAGGGTAGGACCCACCCTTCTCTGTAGCTGGGGAAGGCAGTGAGGTGGACAGCTGTTGTCTTCGCTTGCCTGCTCCTCACGTGGAGGCCATGTGGTGTGTGTGGAGAGATTTGATCCTCAGCCTAGGGCAGGGGACCAGGCCTGGCCCCGTAGAGGTTTGGTTCTAGTTGAGGCATGTGAACTAGGCAGTGCCTAGATTGGTCAGAACAGAGGCTGTCCCCTTGCTGGGGTCACTGTGGACCAGGGTGCTAATTCTTTTGTCACCACTTGCAGTGAATCTCCCCAAGAATGGACACAACGTAAAGGAAAACAGGGGTCTTATAAATCTACCTAAAACATTGGATCATCTCAAAACCCTTAGGGTGTTTTTTTTTTGTTTTTTGTTTTTTTATATCTTTTTATATTTATAGAGAGTAATTATTTTATCTTCAGTGCATATTTATTTCTATTTTACTTTTGACAGATAGAGAGAGAGACAGAGACAGAGACAGAGACAGCTAGAGAACCGAACTGTGGGAACTCCCCAGTTCAGCACGTGGGTCCTGCCTGGGCCGGAGCCGGGATTCGATCCTCGGTCCTCGGGGCCTCAAAGCGAGCGCTCACCCGGCTTTCCCTCAATACCCTTAGGGTGTTTTTGACAGTAACTAACCACTGAAAGGTTTAAGGTGGGCAGGGTTGAATGCTTTATTATCTTGCTTCCCTATTGAAAGGTGAACAGTTCTCACAAATTCTATTATGTATACAGACAACTAGTAAACAAACATTTAATTACAAGCAGGAGCCAAAGTAGTTCAATCAATTTGTTGTATTAGCTTTATGAATTCCAAAGTTCCTTTTCTTTTATGTCTGCAACAAAGAGTCTGACGTGATTTTTTGATGTTTCACTACTGACAACCTTTAAGCCTCATTCCTTCCTCTTCCCTTTCTGCTCTACAAGGGAAGCTGATCAGAACCCTGGGTGCTCATTCTGTGGTGCAGTGGTGGCTGCTGTGGGAATTTAAACCATGCGAGCCCCGTTCCTTTGTGTGAGTCCTTTCCCTGGACCCACCCCCTAATGGCAATAAAAACCCAGGCCAGTCTTCATGTCTGAACCCAATTTGGGGTTGGGTTGCATCCTGTGTCTGCAAACTGGCTACGGTATGTCAAGGTCTTTGCATGGAAGATTGACTTGAGGCAGAGATGATGGCTTCCTAGAGACCACATCCTTCTACTTGAAGGTCAGCATCATATAACCAGAAACCCTCCAAGCCCCTGTCTTGACACATGACTTGGTAGGGTGGGCACTGCTAGATGTAAAATCCATAGGTCTGGCAGAAATGATAGACACTATTCTTGCAAGGTGGGAGGAACATCTCAAAGTAGGCCAATCTACCTATCTTGAATATCTTTAATTTCACTATTAAGAATCCGTTCCTCATTCCTAACAGTTATCCTGCTAATTAGCCACTATTTTCTTACAGTCACTGTGTTGCTAGATGAATAATAGAAGTACATGCAGTTGTTACCTCTGGTAGGTTTCTTTTTTTTATGCAATGTTTCTGTTAAGGCTACAGATTGTCTCTAGAATACAGGCTTAACATGTAAATGATTGTATGTGCTCTATGCTGAAGCATTTGAAAATAACAGCTCTTCTAACACCTGATGTTTGTAGAAACTCTGAATCCAGCTATGCCTGATGCTAGATGTTTTTGTGAACTTGACGATTATATAAAGTAAACCAATCAATTCTTCTATGTTTTAGCTTAAGCTAGTATTAATTGGGTTCCTGTTGATTACTCCTAGAATACTTCTGCATAAAATAGAGCGCTAGAAATGCTGAGTGGAGGGTCAATAGGCCTGTAATTTTACCTCCTACCTTGATCCTCATCTTTCTTCTACTAAACTGTTTCTTATATTTGTGTGTTGGGGAGGGAGGCAATTTCGACCTTCTACCCTTTTTTAGTTCTTAACAGCCAGATTGATAATAATAAAATTGACACAAGTCTAGATTAATAGGAAAAAAAAAACACAATTTAATACATATGCACAAGAGAATCACAATTTTATGGTCAAGTCATAAAAATAAGGCTCAAAGAAATGATTAAACAAGGCACTTTTGTATACAATTTAGACAAAGAAACAACAGATTTGTGAGAAATCGACAGGACAAAGACAGTTAGTGCTACTAGAAAGGAATACAAGTGGCGATGCCTGATGGCTCAGTGGGTTTAGTGTTTGTTTTGCAGCCCTGAGCCCCGAGGTCTGAGGATCCAGTCCCGGTCTTGTTCCTGTGGAAGGTCCCCAGCTTGTCTCCTGTTGGGGTGAGCTTTTATGTGGGAGGCTCCCAGTTCAGCCCCCTGCTCGGAAGGGTGTACCTCCCAGCCCCCCTCCCAACTCCCACCCTGTCCAACTCCATGCCCACCTGTGTGGCATGAAACCACGTTGAAAAACTAATGATGTGTAACTGTGGAGACTGCTCTGGGCCCTCCCCCTTCTCTCTCTGTATCTTTCTCTGTCAAAAACAATAAAGTAAATCTTAAAAAAGAAAAGTAAAGAAAAAGGAATCTAAGTGAAGTTTGAGTATTTGTTGGTGAGGAATTTAAACAAAGTAGAAAATTAGAAAAGAGGTACTAGGCTTTACTTATACAGACTTTTCAATGCTGAGTTGTTTAATTTGAACAATAACGGGGGGTCTTCCAGATGAGGAAGGAGGACACCTGTCACCTGGGAGATTTAGTTCCTGCATTCAAGGAGACAAGGGAGACTCTAGGTGCCTTCTGGCACCGAGTGACTTTAATTCAAAGTAATCAATATGCCACTGTGGCATGTTTTAGGTGGCCCATCTTGGGCCCTGACACATTTAACTCAGTGTTTAAGGAAAATAGCAAAACCTTTACTATCCGAGTGAGGGTCAGTTTTTACTGCCAGAAAAGGCAAATCTCCTTAGCTGCAATGTTAAGTATTGTTTAAAGCCCTTTGAGTGAAACCATCTTCCACATTATCCCCCATCCCCCACCCTGCCGCCCATGCCAAGCTTCATAGGTGGGCACTTGATTAAATAGCTTTCCTGGAAGATTGAAGTACTCGGATCACAATGGAAAGATTTGCTCAGGCTTAGAACACATGTTACAAACACAGGAGGCACTAGGATTCTCAACAGTAAAGATCATCACAAAAGAATGACCCTTGTTTGTTTTTCATGCAAATCAACATTTCCAGAGGACTCCAACAAACCAATCAACATTAAAAGCAACTGAGTGCTCTCCTGATGAATTCCTGCCTCTGCTCCAGGGTGAAAATCTGGTGTGTTCTGCTGGATGGCTGCCCTTTTGGCTCTTTGAGACATTCAGTGCTTACAACATGAAGATGAGAAGGAGTAGTTCAAAGGGCTCTACACAAAGGAATGGACCCACTGGAATTTGAAGAGGACCAACTGTTCGTGTGCTCCAATCATTTGTGTGCCCTTTCTGAGGCCTAAGTGCAGGCATTGTGTTCTGTACTGATGGTGTGGTGAGGCTCCAACACAGATATGCGTTAAATAATTTTTCGTTATTGTTTTGAGAGAAGGTGAGAGAGAGAGAGAGAGAGAGAGACAGAGACAGAGACAGAGACAGAGAGAAGGGAAGAGGGTTGAGGGCAGTCTCCATCGTTGTACATCATTGGTTGTGACATGGTTTCATTCCACACAGGTGGATGTGGGGCCGTGTGGGGCAGGAACTGAACCAAGAGCCTCCCACGTGGGAAGCAAGAACTTTTGCAGCCATCCTGGTAGCTACCAGTTGTGCTGCAGTTCAGCATATGAGGTTTGGGTGTGGAATTGAACCCCAGACCTCACAATTGCGAGGTGAACACTCAACCTGTTGAGCTATCCTGGCATTCACAGACATGCATTTTTTACCTTATCCTCCAGTGGGAAGATGCATAATGAGCAAGGAAAGGGATAGGTGAGTAGAACGACTTCTAAAATTGAGCAGTGCTATAAAGAAAACCTTATAGCACTCTCCCTTTACCCAACGTTAATGTTCCCCTGCAACCAGCTCTTAAGTCTTTTTTCATGCTGCCTCTTCTCCAGTCATGATGCAACTCATGGACTGTTGATTGCTGCCCAATCAGGTCTAGCCCAGATCTCTTTTCTGAGCAGCAGGCTGATATATATATTACTAGACATCTTGACCTGGATGTCTAGGTTTCAGCCTGCTCCATTTCTCAGTCTGCTCTATATTCCAACTGGTTCAAACTTGCAATTCTTACACTCCTTTTTCTTACGTTCCATGTTCACTTAATCACTAAACTACATTGATTTCCTCTAAGTATCTCTTTCTTTATCTTCAGAGCCTTCATGTCAATTCTTATTATCTGCTCAGGATGATGGAAAGTAGTTAAATAACCAGGTTCCTTTCATTGCATCTCCTCTACCCATATTCTACCTGTAGACCTATTGGGAGTGACAATATTTAGAGATCTTAGGGAATGGAGAGGGAGGAGTCAGTCAGCTTTCTATTGAGGTAAGTCAGGTGGGGTAAGGGGACAGTTATTTGTTTGTGCTCCTGAATGGTTTCTAATAAGTACCTTGGGCATATGAGGTCTCATTGTGGGTTTATTAGACATGGAAATTGTTAGGTAGACTTAGCAGCTTGTCACTTAACAACTGGTTGGGGTTGGTAATTATTCAAACCTTGTATTGTTTAACTTAACACTGAGGATGTGACACAGAGGTTGTGTTTAAAAGTTGTTTAGGGTCTGGCTCCTTAGAGTTTGGCTCACTGATCGGCAGCATTGGTATTCTCAAGAGCCTGTTAAGAAATGCAGAATCTCAGGCTTCACCCCAGACCTTCTGAACTAAACCGCTGTTTAAATAAGATCTCCATGATACATGATTTGGAGGCACCTTAACAAGCACTGGCTTAGGTAACAAGTAAGAATGAATATAGCTGGAATCTTCACTCAACAGACTCATGGAGACAGACAAGCAAATACATGAGAACTTAATGTGAAAGCTACAAGCAGGTGACAAGAGGCCATGAGAGTGCAAGAGAGTGTGAGAGCGATGCTCAGCTGGCACTGGTGGAATGGTGCGGTGGAGGAAGTTCAAGGAAGGCTTCCCAGTGCGATGACCCCAAAGCTAAGACAGGAAGAATTGGTCAAATGCCTGCAGAATTTTTAAGTGGAGGAAGGTCATGCAGATTTGCATTTGGAGCACTACGGTGTTCATGGGAGGATGGTTTGGGGAAGGTGAATCGGAATTCAAGAGACCAGTATTCCACATGAGAGCAGAAAGACCTGCAACCTTTTGGTTGGATTCATCCAGGCTCTGGAAAGCCGCAGGAGGAATTGTGTGAAGGTTTAGGCAAAGATGGTATGGAGCGTGACGGGTCTGGAAAGAGCATACTGGGTCCTCCCTGTGCTAGAGTTGACTTTCCTGAATCTTACTGGAAATACCTGCATAAGGTTTACCCCTCTGTAATAATTATGGATCCCCCTAAATCCCCAGCTCCCTCACTCTGCATTGTGGATGGTGTGGAGGTCAGGGGTACCTTGATCCAGCTCAGAGCTAATTTATCCTGATGGAAGTTAGTGGAGTTAATGGGCTTCAATTATTGGCAAATCACCACCCCTCCTTTCCACTCTGGGTTTAATAAATACAGGGTGTCCCCAAAAAGTGTATACACACTTTACTGATAACTCACATAGTTTTCTCTCCTTTTCAGGTTTAACTGGTTTGAAATAATGGGTGAAGTCTGGTGAATGTGTAACACCCTCTGAGTTCACTAGATCTCATAGCATTAGACTTTTTTTTTTTCTTTTGGTGGGGATACATGAAGGCTAAAGTTTACAGTACAAAACCTGCAACAGTTGATGAATTGAAGGCAGCCATGGAACGAGAATGTGCACAAAAACCAAACAAAATGGTCCTTAATGTTGCGATTTCATTGCTTTGTGTTGCCAACAGTACCTGGATTAGACGAATCAGCAGTTTGAAGACAAGTGTTGACAAAAACAATTATTCAATTTTTTTGAAAATAAATTGTAGGTTAATAAACACTGACTTTATAATCATTCAAAGTGTGTGTACATGTTTTGGGACACTGTGCATGTAGACTTCCAAAAAGTGTTGGAGAACTTTGAGGAAAAGAGGAAAAACAGTGCCATTGACTGTTAGCAACTGGATAGTTCTATATTTAGCAAACAGGGAGATTGAATGACTGTTGCCAGGGACCAAGTCTGAAGGTTTCTTTGACTTCATTTTAGAACAGTGGATTCTGGAACTATTTTTGTGAACAGAAGAACTTACTTTCTTACCATAAAAGCTCAGCATGTGAAACAGTGGAAAGTGGTGCTCCTGATGTGTAGGGATAGGAAAGGTGGTGGTCAGGAATCTCTCCCACATGGAGGCTCTTATGTCCCCAGGATGAAGTGACACTACTTGGTTCTTGAGAAACCATTTGGAAATCAATGTTTGGGTGTAAAAAGAAGATATATCAACTCAAGTCCTTTATAGTTAGCAAATCATATTGTTGCAGAAAACCGTTGACCGAGGAAACTCAAGCAGCACACCAAGATCAGGGAGAACACAGTTTTATTACACCGGTGGGCCCAGGGGGATAATTCCCAAAGACTGAGCCCTGACCAATGAGGGACTTTTACTTTTATAGGGCCTATCATGGGGCTCGGGGATTGGTTAGTTTGAAAGGATGTCAGCAGAAAAGTCCCAGCCCTCAGGGGTCACCATTTTGAAAGGTGACTGGGGCGGGAGGCACCATTTTAGCTCAGGTGGTGAATTTCCTTATATGGAATTTTCCCTACCATGTTTCCCCGAAAGTAAGACATCCCCTGAAAATAAGACCTACTTACAGTTTTGCCTCTTGCTGAAATATAAGGCATTCCCCTGAAAATAAGACCTCCCGAAAATAAGACCACCCCGAAAATAAGACCTCCCCCGATAATAAGGCCCCCACTGATTCTGAAAGAAATGGAGTCACAAGAAATTCACCAGAAAATTCAGGGTTTGGATTGTTATGATGATGTTCCAGAAGATGATGACATGATTGTCATTGAATAAATGAGTAAATGTACCATAGATTGTTGTACATGGAAATAATGGTAGTAACAAGAAATTCTTGATACTGTTGGAT
>PVKE010005662.1:27874-58057 GCA_004027555.1 Craseonycteris thonglongyai
TTGTAATGACAACTACTACCGTACCGTATACAGGTAATAAATTTCCTTTTTTTTTTTTTGTTCAACAATAAATGTGTACCGTATTTTTCTTCATGGAAAAATAAGACCTCCCCTGAAAATAAGACCTAGCGCATCTTTGGGAGCAAAAATTAATATAAGACACTGTCTTATTTTCAGGGAAACAGGGTATCAATATATATTCCTACAAAATCAATCATGTTGTCCTCATGTCCTAAGAGGAAAGTACCAAGAGACAAACAACAAAGCAATCAACCACTTTATACGTGCTTAACCACTTGGGACTTGAAAATACATAAGCTGTAAAGTGAGTGTGTTATTAATAAACCAAAAAGAAGGGAAAGAAAAGTTCTTGGGACGATGAATGGGTGTCTCCCAGTCCACCTAATTCCTGACTTGTTATGGGAAGAGACTGGTAGAGCACAGTGTAGTCTTTGCCATACAAGAGCACAGGTAAGCTTTACCCTGGCAGTGTTCCAGCAAACAGCCTGGAGGGGTGAGTCCGTCTGTGTCTTCAAGGTAGCAATTTGGAGGCTGTTTGTTTCTTTCCACTCCCAAGCTCCAGCCTCTCCTCAAAGACAGAGAATTTGTTAAAACAAACAAACAAAAACAAATGAAGGGAATTCCCCCAAAGAACCTTACCAGGGCATAACAAAAACATCCATTGTAAACAGTAGGTCTGTCATCTGACAGGTTTTGTTTGCAAATGATAACAATTACATGTAATTTTTCATTTCAATTGGAGGAGCAGGTATTAAAAAGAGACAGAGGGGGAGAGAGAGAATGAGAGAAGGCAGATCTCCCCAATGCCTTATTCACTCCCAGGTCTACATCCTAACACGAGTATGGAGGGCTGGGTAGTGTCTCCTCATTCTATTAAGTGAGCTCTAATTGTGGCTGTTCAGTCTGTTGGCAGATGCAGTTTCTACATAACAACAGCCCAGAGACAGAGCTGCGTGATTAATGCCTCCAGCTGTCATACGCCCCATTATCTGTGCATTTGCATAACTTAATGGTTTAGGACAGGGGAGAGAGGATGCTTAATTTAATGTTTAGCAGGCCCTTGATAGCTGAATAATTTAAGAACTGTCAAGGGGGGTCAGTTATGTAGCGATTCAGCAAGATAGCTATGATTTCTGCATATCGTTAAAATTCTTACTTAGGATAATTTCTTTTTCCTTTTTCCTTTTTTTAAGGGGGTGGGGGGAAGAACAGTCCCTGAAAAGAAGCAGTGCTTTCTCCCCCTCTTCTGTTAACCATTTCCTCCCTGAGGCTAATGAAAATAAATTTATTTATTTATTTATTGACAGTGGTTAGATGTGTGAAGATAGGTGTGGGGGAAAGGTTATTATACTCACCCTCTTCCTTGATCTCCCCTCCTCCATGGACTCCCATGGGAGGAACTTCTCTTCCTTTCTGATTTGTCTTCTCTTGTTCTCTTTGTCTCCTCAACCAACTCACCCTTTGTGCCCCATTTTATGACCCATTTGCAACCTTCCCACCCCACCTCTAGCTGAGAGACAGATGGAGGAGTCCGTGGGGAGGAAGGGTGAAGGGGAAGAGCAGAATCTGCTTAAAATCAACTAACAACCCAACCTGCCTTCAATAGGAAACACTGTCAGTTTCATTAGTTACTAATGAATATTATTAAACTAATTTGTCATTTGTTTTCTAATTATGTGTCACCAGGCATCACAGTGGCAGTTGAGGTAACTGCTGGTGAACAATTTTCCTCCTTGAATATATATATATATTTTTAAGAATAACATTGATTATCAATAATTTGAACCTGGATAATTTTTTTCCTTTTTCCTTGGTCTTTTACTTTTTCTCCCCCCGTATTTATAACATTTCCAGGGTCTTCACCACCACCCAGCCTTGGGAGCCCGTTCCCAAGGTGAGACCCTGGCTAATGCCAAACTTGGGACAGCCCCACTTCTGAAGTCTCCAACATGACTGAACCCACAGTGTTCTCTCTTTTTCTATCCTGTGTGTCTGGAAGTTGGGCAGAACTCAGTGCCTCCACATTGTGTGGACTGGGCCACTCAGAGCTCAAGTGGCCCACAGGGTCCAAGTTGGCTTTGTGTTCATGATTGGCACCTTGATGGAAAGATCTGATTGGACATAGGACTCAGCTCCTTACCCCCTTCTCCCTCTGTGTGGTCTTGGTCTCATCATGTGAACCCTCTAGGAGGGCAGTTAAACTTCTTACATGGTGGCTCAGGGCTCCAACAGTATCGAAAGACCAGAATTATTCATAGAAGCTGCCAATGTCTAAAGGCCTGACCTGGAAGCTCCCGTAGTATCATTTCCACGTTTTATTGGACAATGCAGTCCGGGTGCACCCAGACTCAGTTTGCTACCAATTCGAGCTGCTGAGTACAGCTCAGAAAAATAAGACATCCACACATAGAGGCCTCTCTGAAAGCAAGTGGGTTCAGGGCTCAACTGAGTCTTCAAAGCTGCCTGGTCAGCCTTCTCTGTGTTTCTCATTTCTCTCCAACTTTCTATGGTAGTTATTAGAAATCTCTACTGTCTCATGAAATGCCCTGCCTGGCTCTTCCTTTCAAGGGGTCTCATGTGATTACTTCTTAATGGGTGGTCTTGCCTTCTATTTCTCAGAGCCATGGACATTTTGTCACCTGAACATGTCTACTTCCAATCCTTCTCTGAGTCAGAGATGTCCTCCTTTCACATTGGTATTACCAGCTGCAATTGCATCTCTCATTTTTGCTCTTTTCCTCAAGGTGTGACCACTATTAATCATTCCTTTTCTAGGTTCCTTCTTGCAGCCTTATAAACATGTTCAGTCTTGTCATTGAAATAACAGTGCTATGGTTTTTGAAAGAGTTGTCTGTATGTATAGAATCCACAGTCTCATTTTCTAACCTTTTTTTTTTTTTTAAATCTGTTCACCTGCTGATTGCCCTCAGATTCTTGGACTTTCCTGACATCACTTTGGCAAAGGTTACCAGGAGCTGCTGATCATGATATTTAAGGCTCAGTTTTTTGCCCTTGCTTGGTTTCTGTCTGTTAACTATGCCTCTCTTCAAACTTTTTTTCTCTTTTACTGCTGTTATTCTACCAGCTCTTATTTCTTCTATTCCTGTTTCTTTTCAGAATCATTTTAAGTTTTTTCTTTGTCCTTGACCTCTCCCTTTACCCAACGTTAACATTCCCCTGAAACCAGCCCTAAGTCTTTTCTCACACTACATGTGATGTAGGAATTGTGGTGTGTGTGTGTTTCCGGTGTTCATGGCCTCATGCAATTAAAGAACGAGGACATGGACCCGTGAGGAAAGGTTAAGCAGCAGAGGCTTTATTGAAGGGAAAGACAAACCTATCTAACAAGAGGGGATACCCGAAAGTGGAATGCCCACAACTAAAGCTAAAGCTACTCTTTATATAGGTTATGCCTACTTATCTAGGTTCAGGTACCAGGTGCCTACATATTAATCTTTGTCTCAGGTGATATGCTTTGTTGCCTAGGCTCAAAGGAATTTGGAACAAACTATGAGATGGTCCTCTAGGACATAAATCTGTTTCACCTGAGGGTTGATAGAAACCGTGGCGCAGACCATCTCCTTCCAGTCAGTACTTATATATATAAGCTACTAGACATGACCTGTATGTCTAGGTCTCAACCTGCTCCATTTCTCAGTCTGCTCCATTCCCACCATTCCAAACGTGCAACTGCAATTCTTACACTCCCTTTTCTTACTTTCCACGTTCATTTAATCACTAAACTACATTGATTTCCTCTAAGTATCTCTTCCCATATCTTCAGAGCCTTCATGCCAGTTCTTATTTCTTCTCAGGATGATGGAAAGTTATTAGATAACTGGGTTCCTTTCATTGCAACTTCTCTTCCCTTATTCTGTTAACCACACAGACACCAATGAAATGCTTCCAAAATGCCAATTTGAATAAATCACTGTCCTCAAAAATCCTTCAAAACCAACCCTTCACCCCGTTGTCTGGAGATTAACGTTCAAATGTTTAGCTTCGCATAGCGAATACTTTCTGCCTCCTGGCTTCATCCCTTCATTCCCCTCCTCACACCCTTATTCCAGCCTCATCGCTCTCTTATGCCTTCATGCCTTTGTATATGATATATTTTTTCTTCCAGGAATCCCTTCCTTCTTTCTTTGTGTACTTATACACTAATTCCTCACTTAAGGTTTTTTTTGTTTTGTTTTTTTTATTTTTAATTATTATTAGTTTTTTAAAGCTACTTTAGCTTTTTCTCCCTGGAAAACATTTTGCAATGTCTGTAGAAATTCTTGGTTGTCGTGAGTTGGGGGTTCTGTTGGCCTGGAATGGTGTTAAATATACAAGTAATACACAGGGCAACCCCCCACAACAAAGAATTATGTGGCTTCAAATGTCAGTAGTACTGATGTTGAGAAACTCTGCTTTAGATCAGCTTCTGTTGTGCTACTATCCATTTGTACATATCTCTTATAACTTCCGCATGGCATTTTATTTATTTAAACCATATGTTTCCCCCTTAGATTGTGTAAGCTGGAGGACAAGACTTTATGTCTTGACATTTAAAACATCTTAAGGATTATTTATTACAAAAATGGCTTTTGTTGATGTCATTCTTAAATTTCTTCTACCTACTATATTGACTGTTCTTGAAACTGTTATCAGTCATATACACTTTACAGTGATTGAAGTTTGGTTGGTTTTTTGAGAATAGAGTGATTGACATAGAATAGTAGCTTGAGAAAGTGCATGAGATGCAAAGGAAGCACTAAAGTTGTTGCATGTCTCATGAGCTTATCCTCCTCCATTTTCTGGATGTTCAGATTCTCTCTTTTCTTCTTTTGAGTTACAAATATGTTTCAGAATGTCTCCCAGCAGCCTTTATGTACCTTGGTTTTGTAGGACTTCTAACAGTGACATTCACTGAAATTGCTATTTATCTGTCTGTTAGCTCCTGTTTCCATTTCCACTTTTCCAGGCTCCATGTGTTGCTGTGGGGCTAGAAGTCTGCAAACTACATTTCTAAAATTCCCTTACCCAATGACTTCTAGTTACCTTCTGCAAATGGGAGGCACTGGTGGGAGATTATGAGACAGGAGGAAAGAAGGAGATAATATTTGCTATGCTTCTGAAGTGCAGCAGAGGCAATAGTGGTGGTAGACAAGTCTAGACTCCCAGCATCCTACCCAGGCAGTGGGTACTCCTGCAGCAAAGCACCTGTGAATTCAGGCTTCAATAGCAACAATGACTGCTGTGGACAACTTTAGGCTACAGAATTTCTGCCAAAAAAAACATGGCTTTCTGCAAAGAAACCAATAACACCAACAATGGGTGCACTGGCAATGGCATAGAGATCATGGACCCCAGGAAACATTTTCCTTTTTGCTTCTCCAGGACTAGGGATGGAAGCAGTCTCTTACAATTGCTGGTCTCTGGCTAAATTCATGTGTTCTTTTTTCTCTCTGCCAACTCTTCTCAGATTTTTCTGTTTACTGTATGAAGTTTCCTCTGATGGAAATACCTAGAGTGGTTTTCATTTTCTTGATGAGACATGAAATGATACAATATTAATATGGCACATTCCCATTTCCAGGCATTTTTTTTTTCTAGGTTCTGAAGGTTTAGATGAATCCTTGTAAAATTTCACTTCCTGGAGATTGGGATGTGAACCCTAGAAACAGTAGTGTTTGAATTCTAATACAGAGAGAAAAAATGGGTTCTTAAAGGTAAGTGTTTTAAAATTTTCTGATAGAGCAAGGATTCAAAACAAGGCCCCCTACCTCATCACTTAAATCTTTATAGCTTTTATTTTCCATTGAATGAACTGATGGGTTTTGATTTAATTTTCTGTTCTCTGAAGTTAAAAACATGTCCTGGTTTTTTTTTCTAACTGAGGAAGTACGTTCTTTGGGAACAACAACCCTCAATATTGCCCACCAAAGAAATACCTGGTTGCTTTGACAATCTTGCATGCTATTCTAGCATCAAACAATTATACAAGAGCCAGAATAGACTCATTTGCTTCATCACATAATCATGCACCAAGCAGACATCTCTTCTGAGAAGCTATTTAAAACTTTCTGATGCCTTTTCATAATTAGAATAAAATTCAAAGTACTAGCTTTCCCTAGACTGTGTCCTTGGTTTTACTTCTCCTTACCCCCACATTGTGCTTTTTTCCACACACTTACTATGCTTTAGCCATACTGGCTTCTTTTCTGTTTTTCAAATACTAAAAGCTTGTACCTGATCTTGGGTTTTTATACATGCTGTATATACATTCTGTGTAAAGAAGAAAGAAATAACACACTATGCATAGTTCAATTAGTGTTCAATGTGGTGGGAATGGGCTGTGTCCATAACCACTACCCTCTCCCCAATAATAGCCAATTAATACTGAACATTCATGATACACCAGGCACTTTGCCAAGCATCTATAGACTTTATCTCATTGAATCCTCTACAGGTATGAATAACTTTATTTTACAGAAGAGAGAACTGAAATCTAGAAGGGTAGTAACTATACTAAATTACACCGGTTGTGAATGACCAAGCCCAAACTTGAAATTAAGTCTGCTTGAGTCTAAAGCTGTACTTATATCCTCTGTTTTCAAACACTTTATTTAGCTTTTCAAGATGCTTGTTATATAAAAGAGGTAAGATCTTATTCTTTAAATCACCTCCTTGGGAGTCAAATACATGGTGATGGAAGGAGAACTGACTTTGAGTGGTGAACACATAATGCAACACATAGACAATGTATTGTAGAATTGTACCTATGTAATTTTTACTAACCAATGTCACCCCAATAAATTTAACAATAAAAAAATTTTAAAGAGAGGCAGATGAGGAAAAGAGAAGTTTATTTTTTATTGTGAGGTAAGAAGTTTTTGTTAGCTATACAATAAAGGCAAAAACAAACAAACAAACATACAAACAGGCAATAAAGGCTCCTCCAACACCAGATCATTACCTCTGACTTTATTGCTAACTCAGAGCTCTCTAGCATTCCTGATCTTTTAGGGAAAAATAGTGAAGAAGAGAGAGGTAAGTGGGATATATGTAGGAGGTGAAGATACTCTGGTAAAATTTACAGTTCAGTCTAAAATTGTGCTTCTTTCCAATTACTTAAAAACTTTCTACCCCTTTGTCTCAACTTTTGCCTCTCTACCAATTAGAAATTCATTCTTATTACTAACAGTCCACATTGGCTACCAGTCACTCACACCTCAGGCTCAATTAGTTTAATCATTAGAAGGATTTTCATCTATTTGATGTATGTTTATTAGAGGAGGTAGGAGATGTGATAAAAGAGTTCTGGAGACCTGCATTGGTAGGACAGGTTATGTTTTAGGCTGCTATTGGGACTGTAGGAGGGTGCTGGCTGGTTGGGGTTCAGAAATGAGAGATGACATCTAGTGAGATAGAAACAACCCCCAAATTGCCCAAATCCTGGCTAAATGAAAGCAGAATAAATGGTTTTCTAGCCCCAAAGGACCAGAGGTGACTGATTGTTATAGGGACATCTGGTGTTGGCTCTTGGCATCTTGCTTGTACATCTGACAAGCAATAATATCCTCTATCTCTGTATGCTCGTACTGAAACCTCAGTTTTCATCTTCCTGTTGACCCAGTTTGATTGCACTACTGGACAATTGATTGCTAGCCAGCGAGGGAGAATCTTTAATTCTCTTAGGGAGATGATGGGAGCAGAGCTTGCCTGTCATTTCTAAAATATCTACCTAGTTAGTTGACAGCCTTGGGATTTCCCGGATTAGTCTTGTGAGTCATTTACCCTTGGCCAGACTTACCCCTGAGGGTGAGACAAGAGTGGAGAAAATAGAAGAGGCCATGTGGAAGGATTAAATTTACAGAGTGACTATTCTCTATAATATTTTTGTCTTGCCATTTTTTTTTTCATGGTTCTAGAATGAGCTTTGAGTTGGTGTGGGGGTGAGGGAGAGGGTAAATCTGCTTTCATTTTAAGGGAGAAGAAACTCCTAGCTTTTCCTAAATTTTTGTAGGAAACAGATCTGCTTCACCCTCCTGCAAACTATCAACTTTAAACAAACAAACTCTAGGAAGCCTCTCTTTAATGGCAGAATAAATCTATCCTTCCATTTCTCTTGAAATAACAAGGAGATGAAATACAAAGAAAAAACCTTGCGCTCACTAACATAAATCAGCCCCATTGTTGCGATCAGCACATATGGTGTGGTAACATTGCCCACTGCTCTGAGACCTGCTAATGGAAGACCATATGTGCTTCTGCAAGATCAAAACACAGCGGGCCTGGTTTAAGACTCCATGGCGGCCCTGACTCTGAACTTACTTGTATTTATTGGTTTATGTTTCTGCTTTAGCACTACTCTTATCACCATAGTCTCTCACCTTCCCTCATTGCCCCACCTCCCCCAATCTTGCAGGAGTTGAGAGGGCTGGATAATTAAAAAACTTGTGTTTGGGTTTCTTAGAGTTCTTTTAGTGGCCAGTAGCCATGAAAGAGACACAGGTGTCAGAAACGGGAAGGATTATTTATTGATGTTGTCTCTAAGACAGAGCAGTCCTTTCTACTTGAAAATTTACCTTTTTCCTCCCCCAGCTTTATTGAGGTATAATTGACAAATAAAAATTGTATATATTTAAGGTGTACATTAATAATGTAATTGGATATACTTGCACATATTGTGAAATGATTACCACAATCCAACTAATTAATATAGTTTTCACTTTACAGAGTTACCTTTTTTTGTGTGTGTGTTACAAAAACTTAAGATCTACTCTCTTAGCAAATTTCAAGTATACAATACAGTATTATTAACTATATTCACCATGCTGCATGGCAGATTCCCAGAAAAAGAGTTGTGTTTTGTAGTGCACTATTTATAGGAAGTTACACAGACTTAGATTTAAGCAAGGATGAAAAGTAGTTTTATTTGTTTTTCTCTCCCCCTTTCTATTTAAGTGTAGGCTTTCAAAAAAGTGAGAGGGTCTAATATTTATTTTCATACATAAATTTAAAGTAAATGAATGAATGAATGAATAAATGAAACAGGCTACATAGCTTTTTCTATTATTGTGAGTATGAGGACAAATGAAAATCCAAGAAGTTATGAATAGATGTATAGAACTTTTGCTTTTCCCTTAGGAGCTCCAAGATCCTTGTGAACATAGATACATTTATCTTCAGAATTTCCCCTTGAGAGAGGTGACTGGTTAACATATTACCCTCTGATTTGCCATGGCCTATGCTTAGCTTCTTTACCCATTCACAGGAGATCCTGGATAGTTCTGAACAAGCACATGATGAATGTCAGACCTCATGTGAGACAAAGATTTTAATGAGAGAGAAACAAAAAACCACATATACTAGTTATTGAAATGAAGCTTGGCTATTATTTTTTGAGTAAAAAATAATATCTTTTTTTGTTGTGTAAATGAAGACCTAATTCAGTTATGTTATTTTCTGAGTCCTTGCCCATAGCATTCCCACTAAACCAGGACCCTTTCTTGCAGACCATGTGGCTCCTCTTTGTTGGGCTAAGTGACAAAGATTTTTATTATGAAGTCCTATATATCCACATGTATATATTTTTCTTGCTCACTAATTCTATGTCATTTTGTACTATGTAATCCTATTGTTTCAAAGTCAACACTTATCCTTTAATCTAAGTTGGGTTAAAAGTGACAGCCACCCTGAAACTTGTGTGCTGTATTTAGAAATATTTTCAGTGAAGAGTTCCCAACTCCATAAAGGGAAGTTTGTCTGTAGTAGTCTAACAAAGTGGAATAAATGGCAACTGTTTAGGTGCATTCACTATCAACAGGTAGCATTCATTGTTCAAGGGCAAGGTTTCCAAACCCAGGTGATCATCTAAATAAATGGGGGTGGGTAACATTACCAGGCTCCCACATCTGAAGATTACATTTCAAGAGGTTTGGGATGGGGTCCAGATACCTCTCTTAGATAATTCTGATGGCCAGTGGGATTGGGAAACACTAGCTATAAAACCCTTGTCTTGAATTTCAGTTCAGTTTCTGCTATATGTTCATTCATTCAACCAGCCAACCAATAGCAACCAACCAACCAACTAACCAACCAACCACCCACCCACCCACCCACCCATCCACCCACCCACCCAACCAACCACCCACCCAACCAACCAACCAGCCAACCAAACAAACAACCAAACAAACAACTGCTGTTACATACCAAGCACTGGAGAGCTAAGGTTAGTAAGGCAGATATCCCGGCCAAACTGCTTAATGGTTTCCCCATCTTTGAAAGGAGATTTTAGGTCCTGCCCACCTCTAGCGATTAATGATATCTATGAAGCTGAACTCCTAACCTCATAAAGTGCTTTCAACTTATTTTTGGTTCTTATTGCCAAGCAGAATTCTTCCATTCCATTTTATACCTTGCCTTAGATTCTGACTCAAAGCAACAGTCTTCAGTGCTTGCTGTCAGCCTGATTGAAATGTTAGAAGATTTTCTCTCTACTTCCAGAGGCTATCTGGCTGAGAAGTTAACCAAGGCTTCATCAGAGCTATTCATGTTTTTATTTATCATGATAGCACTACAGACAGTTTAAAAACGACAACTCCCCATTTGTTACATGGAAGGTTCCTATACTTTTTCTTATCTATTCTCATTAGAGGCCCAAAGTAGCTAGATGTGAAGCTCCAAAGACAGGTGAACATGAAGTAAATCTGGACCTCCCAATGCATCTTACCAGGATGGGGTTGTGGCGAAGTGGAGGAGGGGGGTGGGGTGGTCAGAGACCTACTGCAACTTTAGTGTGGAGTATAGCCGAAAGCAACATGCCACTTCAAAGCTAATGGCTTTAAGCGAGTTTAGAACTTTCTAGATGGATGGAGAGAGGGAGAGAATATGGAATTTTAATTATAGAATTTTATTTAGCAGTCTTCCTGTAATCCACGAATCTACTGTTTAGTTAATGACAGTAAAGCTGATGCCACGTCTTATGATCAAGGAGATTGTTCCTGTGTCACAAAGGTCCAAGTATTGCCGCTGCTCATTAGAGTGACCCATAACTAATAACCAGAATCTTATTGTTCTTTTCTGGGGAAGGAAAAGGGGAGGTCAGAAACTCATTCTCAGATTTTTCAGACTTGGTCTACTCAGCTGGTTCCAGAAACCAGAATTTAATGTAAGTGAGGCAAATCGTACAAGGTCTCGTCTAAAGGGCCTGGCTGTCATTCAGCCCCCGTGATGGTGGCTTTTTGGGAATGTGAACCTAGTGTTGCCAGATCTTATAAATTCTCTCTCTCTCTCTCTTTCTCTCTCTCTCTGTCTTCCAAAAAAGTGCTTTTATTTATTTACAGAGCTTAGGGAAGAAAAATAGCTCTAGAAAAGGGAAATTTCAAACTAGGTCTTCAGTGAGGGCCTGGGTGTAATGAGTGGCTCCTGGTGGTCCAGGTTAGCGTCTTACCATTACCGCTGGTCACGTCCAGGGTGTGGGGACTGTTCTCTCAAGTCTCTCACCCGGTCCCCGTTGGGCCCTAGAAGAGGACTGATTCAATCACCTTAACTCTCAGTCAGCCCCTTCATCTGGTGCCAGGTCTCCATTGCACAGAACTTCATAATTGCCCAGAACTTTATTTGGGGTGATTTGTGCCATTTACAGTTTGGAATTTCACAATTAGGGACTGCAATAGAAAGGGTGTCATTAACCCCTTGACTACAAAGATGTCTTAAATGTGTCATATATTTCTTAAGCCATTGTAAATACTGACGTCTCTGAGAAGCGCACAGATTTAATTTGCTTTGAGTGCAATTATAATGCAAATATTATCAAGAAATTATTATATATGTTTAGTGTTAAAGTATGAACTATAGAAATAATCCCTTTAAGATGTCATTTTTTTGGCTCAGTGGGTTAAGCTCTTGCTTTGCAGCCCCAGGGACCAAGGATTGAATCCCAGCCTTGGCCCTTGCAAACCCATATGCTGAGCGGGGGCTTTCCATGCAGGAGGCCCCCAGTTCAGTTCTCACTCCCCGGTTCGGCCCCTGGCTCTAGGGGACATGCCTCCCATGTGGGAGGCCCCCAGCCCACTTCCCACTCTGTGTGGCCCCCACCCACCTGTGTAGAATGAAACCATGTTGAAAACTGATGATGTGCAACTATGGAGACTGCTCTGGGCCCTCCCTCTTCTCTCTCTCTCTGTCTCTGTCTGTCAAAGATAATAATAAAGTAAATCTTAAAAATAAAGATGTCAGTTTTGAATTTGTATGAAAGTAACACTAAAAGCCAAATGGGGTATCAGAGTGAAAACAGCAAGACTGATATTCAACAAATTTGTACTGCTGACTGTTCAACAAAAGATTCAAATTCAAGTGAATGTAGCCCTATCCAACATCATGTTTGTAAATTTGCAAGACCTATAGCTATATCGAGCAGTGATCATTGTGATTCAGGAGATGAAGAATGGAATTGGGAAGAAAAAGATAATATTCCAAATATAAAACCATTTACCCAAATTGCTGGTATAAACTCTTTAGTTTTGCAAAGACTAGGAGCAAATCCTACACCTCTTTATGTTTTGAAACAAATGCTAAGTGATGATAGCTTTTTGAAATAACTGTAGAAACAAATAGATATACACAAGTCAAAAGATAAAGGAGCAGAACTTGAAAAAGGATGAAGAGTGGTTTTCAGTAACAAGTGATGAAATGGAAGCATACCTTTTGTTTTGTATCATAATGTTGCAAGTAAAAAAAGTATAAAATAGATATGTGCTGGTCAAAAAGGGCAATATTAGAGATACCGAATTTTTCGAAAACTGTACCTCACCAAAGTTTCTTGGCTACCTCACATTTTCTTCACTTTGTGGAAAATGAAACAATGTAAAGAAGACACAGCATGAAAAATGCAAAGGATAGTCGGCTATTTGAATAAGTTTGAGCAATTATGCACTCTGGAGGAAGATGTTTTCCTGGATGAGTCACAGATGAAATTTTAAGGACAGCTGGGGGGCATGCAGTTTATAGCTACCAAATGTGCCAGGTTTGGAATTGAAGTCTACAAGTTATGTGAATCCAGTACTGGATATTGCATCCCCTAAATGTTGAGTTAAAAAATAAACACTATTTTTTGGTCACATAGCATTTCATTTAATTGGTATGTTAAGGGGTTAATCAGGTTATAGTTAAGAATTTGACTGTTGATGGAGCTGGAGGTGAGAGATGGGGATGTGTTAACCCCTATCAGCCAGGGCTTCAGCTCATCTTCTATGATGCTGTGGAAGCTGTAGCATTCAAAGTGGTGCTTGTTTATCATCCCTGGTGCCATGGCCCCCAGCGATGACACAGGGATCCAGTGGATCTCATTGAATAGCTTGCTAGTCACCTCCAGGCCTCGGGTCATCTCCAGGTGGAGCCAAAGTCCACTTGGTTGTGGTTGTAGTCCTTTCCATGTGTCTGAATGGCCATAATGGTGAGATAAGTAAACGTGTTGTGTGCAGAAGGGGCAGAAACCAAGCTTATACAGTAACAGCGAAGTGCTCAGTATGTAGACACCAGGACATGCAGGCGTAGGTCAATCTTCCTCCTGCCCATTAGTAATGGGTTGATCTAGAGAGATCATATAGCTTTCCTTCGTGGGTTGAAACAAAAATGAAGATCTTTTGCTGTCCCAGGACCAGTTTTCATTTGCAAAAGCTTGTTGATCAGAAAGCTACCCTTGCCCTGGGCTTTGCCCCAACGTTTTACGATCCAGGTGCTGAAGGGCTTTTTCTGAATTCCTTCATGAATGGGTTGTGGTCAGTGGGCAGCAGGTAGGTGACCGGAATAAAGTTCAGACTGAGGTATTTTCCACTCTCATCTTTTTCTGCCAGAAGACTCCCTCCTTTCTCCAGCTCTTTCCAGTATCCTTGAATATTCTTCACCATCAGATTCTTCTAGGTCAATTTATAGTGGTTCAGAAAACGGGTGACTACTTGACTATCTGAAAGCCAACAGCAGGTTCCGACATCAGAGACATTTTGGATGGTTTACATACTCATCCAGTAAAAATTTCAACCCTTGTTTTCTGTCTCTGTTCAAAGCCAGTTCACCATATAGGTTTTCATGGGTTGGGGCGAGATTTGATCCCCAGACCTTGTGGTTGTAAGATGAGTGTTCAACCTGTTGAGCTATCCCAGCATCCCCACCCCAACCACTTTTTTATTTTTTTTTGAGTTTTTTTTTTTTTAACTGAACTGGAGACCTTGGGGGAAGCACACCCCAGTTTAGCATGTGGGTCTACCTGGGCTGGAGCCGGGATTCGATCCTCGGTCCTCGGGGCTTCAGAGCGAGCACTTAACCCGTTGAGCCGTCCCGGCTTTCCCAACTTTTTTTTAAGATTTATTTTTATTGTTTTTCGACAAAGTGAGAGACAGACAGAGAGAGACAGAGAGAAGGAGGAGGGCCCAGAGCAGTCTCCATAGTTGACATTAGTTTTCCATATAGTTTCACTCCACAGGTGGGCGCGGGGCTGTGTGGGGCTGCGCAGGGCTGCGCAGGGCAGGAACTGGGCCAGGAGCCTTCCGCATAGGCTCCAGCAAGAACTGAAGTGGGGGCACTCCCCGGTTCAGCATATGGGTCCGCTTGGGCTGGAGCTGGGATTCAATCCCTGGTCTCCGGGGCTGTAAAGCGAGCACTTAACCCGCTGAGCCATCCCAGCTTCCCTCCCAACCACTTTGGAGGGGACATTGCTGGCTAGTTCTGTAGTAGCCTCCTTTCCCCTGTTTATGTGAAAGAATCTTGCAAACCTTTTGCGAACTGGAAGTAATTGGATGGTACACACAATCCTCCAAAAGGTTCATTCTGTTCTTTCATGTTCAGTGTGATGGAATGCAATGGTAGATGCTTGAGGTTGAACACTAGAGCATATCTGATCTAGCCAGTCACTGCAAGGTGCGGAGCAGAAACTCGGGAGGTGAGTGAACCTGGGCAGGTGGCCGCTCTCTGGTCTGTTCCATGAGTGACACAGCTCGTGGCGCCCCTTAGAGTTGCCTGGCAGGCCAGCAGCTCAGCCATCCCTGATGGTCTGTACTGGGCCCTGTCCGCACGGAGGCTCCTTCAGCCGGCAGCGGGCGTTCTAGCACGGATATTCCATGCCTCCTAATGTCAGGCCCAGGCCACTTTAATCCCCTTTCTTCCACTTAATTCACCACCTCCCTTCTGTTTCCAAGCTGTGGCTTTCCCCCAAATCCTCCCTCTTTGACTTACAAAATAAGGTCTGAATCATAAATGTTTTCTTTCCCCTACCTATTTTCACTTTTGGGTCAGGGTGTGAGGCTTAGAGTCCCAAGAGTGATGGAGGGGCGAAAAGAAGTCAAGGTGGCCTTTAGGTCACTTGATAGTGGCTTAAAAACTTTTTTTTTTCTCTTTTGGTTTTAATGAATAGGTGAAAAATATTTTTGGATATCTACTGTAAGATTTAATACCTTGCCACTAAGTCGACATGAAACACATCTCTTAAAACTGCATGAGGTACTTTGTTCAAAAAGCTCCTAGTTATATCCTTCATGATCTCAACTTGCATCATAAAATAAATCGTATGAGTCAGGATCCTGGAAGAATGAAATGTCATACCCTGACTGGATATTTTATAGTGAATTTAATAAAGGAATTACTTATATACGTGTAGAGCAAAATCCCAGATGCATGTGCTGTATGCTGAGCTTAGAAGCAGTGGGTGCTTGTGAGGGTCTGTCACTATTACTCTCAGTGGAGACGGAAACTACTGGAGTGTGGAGGTGGGGCAGGCTCTATGGAGGTGTCCAATGACAGGAGGCAGTCAGCCTGCAGTGGCCCTGGATAAGTGTTCTGCTTTCATTCTCCTGTCTCCTGTGCATTGTCTACCCTTGCCATTGGCCAAACCCAGTTGGAATCCTGTCAGTGCAGATCATCCAGGTCACAGGGGGAAGAGGGTGGAGACTGGGTCTGGACTGGCAAATGGAAGTGATCTAGCAGAGCATTTGAAAAGATCAAGGACTTTCACATATAGTCATGAGAGGCCAGTCTGATCTTGATTCAGGTGAGGGTAATTCTTAGCATTTTTACTGGAATGTTCAAACTAAAACTACCTCAACAGAAGCATTTGAATCAACATAATTAAAGAAATGGAAGTACACTGCAAAGGATCAACTGCACTGTTGTTCCTAAAATGCAACCAATATTTATTAAACCCTTACTATGTCCCTAGTGTTGTAAGATAACCATCTTATCTATGAACCATACTGATGTTACTGTAATAGAGGGCAAGAATAAATATTTGTTTTGGACTCAGTTTGTTTGGATAAGATATTGTAAACTTGTTGGGAAAAGAGATTGTCCATCTGCCCTTCATGCATTGTGTAGACTGATTCTTTCATATCATCCAAACTTTGTACTGTTTTATGCTGTAGGTGGATAGATTACAGGAGCAGACAAAGTAGTCTTTTTAACAGTTCAGTTATTTTTTTGCAAATTTTTATTTATGGAACAAACAACATTAGAATAGTAGTTACAGTTTTCTTCTTATAAAATGGTGATCAGATGTGATAATGCATATACCTGACCTTTTGTAAGCCTATAATAAAGGTGAATTGATTTTGAAATAAAAGAGGAAAACCACCAATTTCCCTATCCTCTAAATTTAATCTGTTTTTCTATTCCCTTTTAAACCCCATCCTTGTGCATATAGAATTTCTACATGTTTGGAGGATTTGATTTGCAAGTGAAAGAACCCTAAGCTGCCAGTGGAATTAGGTGTGATAGCATTAGGGCGTGGTTTCCATTTCTTTCTCTCAGGAGGTCTGCTTTTCCAGAAGGCTCCAAGGCTGGCTCTCTTCAGGGGATAAAAAATGGCTGCTGCTGTCTCAGGCTTCACACATACTTTGTGGATGCCTTAGCTTGGAATGCCACAACAAAATACCACAGGTTGGGTGGTTTAAAGCACAGGAATTTATTCTCACAGTTCTAGAGACTACAAGTATGAGATCAAAGTGCCAGCATGGTTGGTATCTGGTGAGCGCTCACTCCGGGGGGGGCAGACAACTGCCTTCTTTCTGTGTCTTCACAAGGCCTTTCTTTGCTGCCTGTGGGTAGAGAGAGAGAGGAAGCAAGCTCTCTGTGTCTCTTCTTATAAAGGCACTAATCCCATCATGAGGAACCCACCTTCATGACCTCATTTAAACCTAATTACATCATGAAGGTCCTGTGTTCAAATACATAATAGTGGGGGTTAGGGCCTCAACATAGAATTTGGGAGAGGGGAGAGATTCAGTTCACAGCACTGACTTCTCATACACAGAGAGATCTTCTCTCAGAATTGTTAAACAAGAGCTTTAGTTTCACTTTGATTGTACTAAACTAAATCTAAGTCACTGTAACCAGGGAATGCCATGAACTGATGAGCTGAGTTTTCCCCACAACTAACAGAATCATTGTCGCTAGGGTGTGTGGGGTGGGGTGAGATTATATGGATTGGCTTGTACTAAGAAAGGGGGAAATTCTGCCCACAGCTGTTGCACAAGGTGGGAAGGGAGGGGAAGAAAGACATCAAACAGTGTCCACTACATCAGACTCATCTGTTCTCATATTGTTGGCTAGTCAGCTTGTTTTCAGTGATAGATTCCTGCTCAATAACATAAGTAAATTGAATCTCAATATTTCTCATGAAAGCCTATTAATGTTTGGGTCTCAGAATTTATTTTTTTAAAAGATTTATTTTATTGTTTCGAGAGAAAGTAAGAGAGACAGAGAGAGAAGGGGGGAGGGCCCAGATCAGTCTCCAGAGTTGTGCATCATTACTTATGACATGGTTTCGTTCCACACAGGTAAGATGTGAGGCCACATGGGGCGGGAACCAAACCAGGGTCTCCACACTGGGAGGTGAGAAGCTTCACTGCTGAGCCATCTTGGCAGTGACCAGTGGTGCCACGGTTCAGCAGAGGGGTTTGCATGAGGCTGGGGCTGGGACTCGAATCCCAGATCTTGCAATTGTGAGGCAAGTGCTCAGCTGCTGGGCCATCCCAGCATCTCTGTTTCTCAGAATTTTTGTCTGATGTGCTCAGCGGTGGTTACTGCTTAATGGACAGAAGCTAGTAGAACTGAAACCAAGTGTTCCAGAAAATCAGTACATATTACTACAGCACTGGGGCTGTGCTTCCATACTAGTCTCCCCATAAAGAAAGCCAGACGCAGCAGGATTTTTGAGCTTCTGCATTGCTTTGGAGATCGTGTTAATAGGTTACCAATGAAGCCCAAGGCTGTGACCTTTTGCTCCCATCTAGGAGCAGAAGGATATTTAAAATGTACTTATTTGTGGGTTCTTAAATGAGGAATCAAGTCACTGTGGTTGGATTTGCCATAATTGAGACTGATATTTGCTTACATTGAGGAAACTAGATTTTAATTCTTAAATTTCTGCTTTGGTCATTCCGTTCTCAGTATTTCATTGTTATACACAGTTATTTAAACTATACACTTAAACTGAGCTTCTGTTATGGGATCATTATCATGTTAGATATGGAATATTATTCCTAGTTGAGGAATAAAAATAATGTGTAAGAGATGGCTGTAAGGACTCCAGGTGGAGGAACAAGACTAATCACATGGAAATGATGACAAAACAGCTCCATTCAAAGTGTGTGATACAAGAAGATTGGAACAACAAAAATTTAGAGGAAAGAGTGTCCCAGTGGGCTGAGCTTTCATGCGGGCTTCATGGTGGAGGTGACACTTGAACTGGGCTCTGAAGGATATATAGGATCTGAACAGGGAAAAGAGTTGGAGGGAAGGGCATTCACAAAAGGGTGAGAATAGGCACTGGTGTGCTGGGGGGTGGAATCCCCGAGAAGTCACACCAGAGTGGCAACTGTGTGTGGCAGAGAGGTGGGAAAGAAGGGTGGATGGAGAACTGTTCTGTAGTGGAACTCCTCCCACTCCAAAGTTATTACTGTTATTCATGCCTTCAATGTTTCATATAAAAAAAAGGCAACTCTATGCGAAACATGAAGTTTGAGGTCATCTTAGAGGGCATGCACTCAGTGCATATGGCTTTCAGCAACTGTCTCGTTGGTGGCAAGCCACTTTCAGTTTTTGTTTGTTTACTCCTTGGGCATTTTTTATGTGTTTAGAGCCACAACTCAGTAAAGAAAACAAGTGGCATGCTCTCTTTTCTAATGGGGGCTCTGTCCTCTACTGAAATTCAGCCTCGAGTCTAACTGAAAAGGCATGAGAACTCTAAGCCACAAAAAAGATGGAAATTGAGACCAGTGATGAAATGTCAGGAGGGGAAGCAAGGTGGATTTTGAAACTGTGACAAGTTAAGAAACTAAAACAATTCCATAAATTCTAAAGCAAACCCATAGTTTTGGGTCAAATTAATTTTTTTTTTAAATTGTCAGTATTTAGGAAGAGCTACACTTTGTAAATATGAAGACATGGCACATTGATATTGATTCTTTCAATTAGATTTTATTAGAGAATAGTAAAATATACATACATATGCATGTATATAGATGTTTTCCAACATTGTTAGAAAATGTGAATTTTAATTTACTGATGAATTGTCTTTCGTGTTTACTGCTTAAAATTTTGAATTTGAATATATGCTCTTTATTAAATTCTGGAGATACCTATTTATAATTGTAACCTGAAACATTTCTTAAAAGTGGCAGTAGACCTGTTTCCATCTTAGCCACTCCATAATTACTCTAGTTCAATATTAATGATTGGGGTTCTCTGATTTACTGTTAAAGGGAACACCAAGTCCATTGATATTCTAAACAAATGAATGGTGAAAAGAAAGGGACTGGTGGGTCCCTGAAATGGTGAACCTTTCTGGTTCCTAGTGAAGTCCCTTTGTCAGAGTTGATTTTGTTTGGTGGAAGGATGGAAAGAGAGTGAATATTTCTTATCAGCTAGAGGGAAAGCTATTAACGAGTGGGTATATTTTTCTTCAAGAGTTTACAGTCTATTTTTTTCATACAAATCAGGTTTTGAATATCTTTTTGTATTGTGACATGGATGTGTAGCAGTCTACCAAATGATGATACTTAAACTTGTAAAATCAATGCCCTACTTATAGATATTAGGCTGTCTTCAGTTTCGCCCTGCTTTAGTGGCTATTCAGTACTTCCCCATGCTCATTGTTAATCAACTATGTGGTTTGGGTGGCATTTCCCTTCCTGTCTCTTTTCCCCTTCAAATTAGCCCTGTTTGGCATAAACTACTCAATGTAGCCTCAAGTTCACTGACAGTGATTTGCTCAAGAGTGAACAAGATACCCAAGTGAACTCCATTGGAATGCAGCTCAGCACTTGTGTTCTACAGTTAGAGAGAGAGGAAAAATCCCTCTCCTTCTCTGACAGCTGTAGCCATCAAAAAAAGCCCCACAACATTTCACGTGGAAGCCAAGTTGTGGGCATTGTCAGCACGTGGAGGTGGGCGCGACCTGGAGAACTGGCAGGAGATACAGCGGAGCCCAGATAGAACTGTGGTGGGAACTCCAGCTACTTCTGATTGTTCAGTATGTGAACTAGCTGACTCTCTGCATTTCTGAACCCGATTTGAGTTGTGGTGTCTGTTACTTAAAGCCAAAACCTGCTAGGTGGCGCACCCGTTTAAAATAGCACTGCAACAATCATGCAAAGGGAACTCGTTCTGCCTGTGCATGACTGTTTCCTCCGCACATACCGGGTCCGGCAAACGTAACACTGTTAACATCGTCAGGCTGGCTTTGTCGCACACGAGATGGACAGCAACTTGAACATTTCACCTAAAATGTCATCTAGTGAGCTTGAGTGTGCTATTGTTATGTTATAGAATTACATCCTTATGCTTTTTTTGATAAAAGATTTGGCATGGATTACCGGCTCATAAAAAAAGGGGCATTATCTCTGCTGGATCCTGCATTTTAGTAGAAATATGGAATGAAGGTACACACTTCGCCAGATCCCCTGAATTCTGTTTTATAGTTTTCGTGTTCCCACTGGTTTTGATGTGCTTTCACCACCAATAGTAGGTGCCTGGGGCTCTTTTTAGGAAAACTGCACTTGGGCTGCAGAATTTCCTGAACACCTGGAGTGACTGAAGTGCCTGGAGAACTTACTGTGGTATCTGGAAACCGCTCTGGGACAGCCCTTCGCGAGTTTGGGAGGATGAGGGAGGAGGAAAGCCCAGCTGCTTTGCTCCAAGCCTCCGAAGGACCCTGATGGAGCACCCTCTGCAGGACCTGCCAGGCCTTCCCCTTCGAATAGCTTCCTCTCTTCTCTGTGATTCTTCCGTCATTTCCTTTGCCATTCTCCCCTGGGGGCATGTGTTTAATAAGCCACATGGATCCTTATCTCAGGGTCTGCTTCTGGGGGACACAAGCTAAACCAGCTTGAGGACAACATTCAGGCTGTGATTGAATTAGCCTTTAGATAAAATGACAAAGTGCTACCACAACCTCTGGGCAGGTGGGACATTATGAGGGTCTGGACAGTGACACTGGCTCTCAGGTACCTCAGTAATTAGATGACAAAGGAAAGAACATCAAGGCTTTTGACAGTGGTTTGCTGGATACACTTCTGTGCAATTTTGAAACTGGCTTTGGGTAGTGAATGAATGTGGCAGTTCTACCTTCCTTTGGGAAACTGAATATTATCTTGTCTAACAGAGCTCAATATTATGGTCTTTTTTCTGAAGTCTAAATCTCCTTCACTTAATTTTGTTCCATTTCCCTAGTTATAGTCTCTTGCCCAGCCCTGGAAACTCTTTCTATTCAGTACTAACAATTCTCATATATTGAACGATGGGCTGTTCTGCTTTGGAAAATGCATGAGCCACCCTGCAGGAGAGAGTGGGGGTGATGATGGCATATGAAGCCCTGCAAGGGGACTGTTCTGGGAGGCATTCCCCCTGCCCCCATGCCTTTCTGTTGGTAATGCTAGCATTGCCTTTGATTTCTCTCTACCCTTTATAAGTATTTTCCATTTGTCCTTCAAAGTTCTCTTTTCTGCTTTTCGCCTTGCATTTCCATTGTGACTACTGTAGTCCAAACTCGTACCACTCATTGTGAATTGAACTGTACCCCCCGCCACCATTCATATGTGGAAACCCTCACCCTACATGTGACTATTTGGAGATAGGACCTTTAAGGAGGTTATAAAGGTTGAATAAGGCTATTAAGGTGGATCCTAATCTGATAGGGCTGGTATCCTTACAAAAAGATGAAGAGGCATCGGTGACTTCTCTCTGTTCACACATGCACAGAGGAAAAACCAGGAGGGGACACAAGGAGAAGAAAGCCATCCAAAAGCCAGGAAGAGAGGCATTGGAAGAAACCAACCCTGCCAGCACCTTGATTTTGGAATTGAAGCCTCCTAGACTCGGAAAAAGTAAATTTCCACGGCTTAAGTCACCTAGTCTGTGACACTTTGTTACAGCGGCTCAAGCAGATCAACACACCATTTTACACTGGGATTTTTTTTCTTTTCTTTTCAGTAGTATGGTATCTAATAGTACACTGGTATTCTGGTTTCCAGTTCATTCTGGTTTGATTAAATTCTTAAAGCAACACTTACATCTTAACTCACACTGAAATAAACTCTGTGTGGCACACCAACAGAGGAAAGATTAAATGTTTCAGCTGGACATTCAAGATCTTTATAAGCTTACATACAGCATCTTCTTTCTCTATTTCCCAGTTTAAACCCCATGTTGCGGTCTCTTTAATTTCCCCCAAATATAGTGCCCACTACTTTCTTGGCCCAGTTGAAATTTTCTTCAGTTTCCGTGCTGACTGACCAAACCCATCTGTTCTTCAGGTTCATCCTAAGCCTCACTTCATCTGTGAAGCCTCTGCTCATCTTTCCAGCCAATCTCTAAATTGCTCTAGTAGGTTTTGTCTTTCTTATACTTAGTTCTACACTTAATGTTTAGATTTTAAGTGTTTCCTGTTCTTTGCCTAGTTAGACACCTGGACTGTGCTATTTTTAGCTATATCCCCAGTGCTTGACACACACACATAATAGGTAAATGTTTGTGAGTGAATAAATGAACAACATTGATAACAGGTCAGAGGTAGTGTGACAACAGACTGAGTTGGGCCTAGGGTAACATGATGCACGGACTGGGTAGTTTAATGCCCCAAGAATGTTAGGATTTATTTGCCATTTAAACAGAGGCTGAGAGGCTTAGATGTTGGGCCAATGTCACTTGAGCCTGGCTTCCTCCCATATTAACACATGTCTGGTGAATGGAGAGAAAAATGGTTTGTGCATTGGTGTGGGTCTCTCCCTGACCACCCATATGTTCTGGGCTTCTTCTTTCAGCTATTGCCACTGCAAAGAAGAGGTAGTACTTTGCAGAAATTTAGAAGAGAGGACGAGGTGGACAATGAAACCACTGGTATCTAGAATCTCAAATGGATGAGTCTTCTACCCAGGCCTGGTGTTAGGCTATAAACAATACTTCTGTGTATGTGTGTTTAAACCCATCTATGTGAATCTGTGTTCTTTGAGTAAAGGCTCATTCACTTAGAGAAAAAGGAGCCAGCTTCAAATCTCCCCCTTTGAACTTTGCTTGTTTTTAATGAGACCACCACTGGTTCGATACTAAGACTGTTACGCTAGGAACACACTAGCCTTCATATAAGCATGTCAAATGCCAAGATTGTTAGAGGTGGAAGAAACCAGAAAATGAAGTGTGGAGTTTCCCAAACTTCAATTACTTATCACATTACATTTTAAGGAAAACATTTTCACGTTTCATCAGAAGTGATGCTTTGATGCATTTTTGAAAAGTCCAGATAAGAATTTTTCAGCTACGCACGTGAGAATTCAGTCTATGAACATCCACACTAGTGACTCATTTCATCTGTGTCATCAATCCTTCTGGACTGTCCAGGCAGAAGGGACAGTTCTTGGAGGGTTGGAAGCTCCAGAGTGTGTGTGGGTGGCTCATCATGGTGTTGCCCACTTTAGCTTTGCTGTAGCAAGAAATTGAGGGGCCGATAAGGCTATATATCTATTATCTTTGGTAGAAAAATACGTAATACAGAATCCTGGTTTGGGAAGCTTTCGAAGGATTTTGGAGCTCAAGGATGACATGACCTGACATGAAATTTCTCAGGATCGATGCGGCGCCTGTCCTGGGGCCAAGCAGAGGGAGGACTTGGAAAGGGCACTGGGAAGGGCAGAGTGGGGCTGATGAGGCCTGAGAGCTAATTTTCCTTCTTCCCCACTGTTCTGTTTCTCTCTTGCATGGAGCTGGGGCAGGATTTAGTTTGGGGGTGGCCACCTTGAACCCCCAGGGCCCCCTGACTTCCCTTTTGCAGTACTCTTGTCTTCCCCAACTCTTGTAAATGGAGGTTAAGTGCACCCTCGAGAATCTCCCAAAGAGCTGATGGCCGTGCCTTGGAACGGTCCTGATTCATAGCCCCTTGGCTTTATCTAACTCCATGGTCCTGCCCAGGGCGTTAACCTCTCTCAGAAGGAGAGTCATCATTTACCAGGGAGAAAATGGATATCTTGTAGTTGTGGGCTCTTAACTCTCTTAAAGCTGCAGGACGAATGACTTAACTGAACATATGTCATGCAGAGAGGGATGAGTAATCTCAGAGAAGGGACTAAAAGTCTGCAAAGCTCTGAACCTGGGGAAATTGCAGAGATGCTGGCTTTCTTCTCTCCTGGATACGTGCACATCACGAAAGGAGTAGCCATGCACCCAGTGAGAATTGGCTAGCCCAGCACATGGCTCTTCCAGGGCAAGTTTCTCTTACCATCACTTCATTTCCTAAATTTTAAAAATTCCAGTGTAGAAAAGGGGGAAACGTGTGCTAGTTAACATTAAATACAGTCATATGATTACTTGTAAATTATAGATTTGAGGAAGGGGAGATTCCAAAACCTTTATTTTACCTGAGGAGAGAAAATTGCGTTTGTCTAGACCAGGATTTCTTACCCTCGGCACTGGGGACATTATGGGTCATATACTTCTTTGTTGTGGGGGGCTCCGTTGTGCATTGTAGGATATTTAGCAGCATCGCTGGTCTCTGCCCACTAGATCCCAGGGACGCTCCCCATTTGCGACAACCAGAATCATCTCCTGACATTGTCCCATGTCCCCCCGGGGGGGGGGGGGGGGGCGGGCGCTAAGTAGCTCCAGGTTGAGAGCCCCTGACATAGGTTTAGCAGGAGCATTGGTGAAGTCAGAGTTTTTAACTTTGTTTCTCTCTGGCTAATGCTATCACAGGAGTTTTAAAGTAACAATGGCTTCTGCTGGGTCACTGGGAT
Source organism: Craseonycteris thonglongyai (assembly GCA_004027555.1). Classification (NCBI taxonomy): domain Eukaryota; kingdom Metazoa; phylum Chordata; class Mammalia; order Chiroptera; family Craseonycteridae; genus Craseonycteris; species Craseonycteris thonglongyai. The sequence continues at coordinate 53,155 of PVKE010005662.1, forward strand.
ATCAGAGCATGTACCACTATGCCAGGAAAGAACAATTTTCCTGTGTTTTAACTAATAAGGCCCTTGTGTTGCCTGGATTCTGAGCACCCCAACAAACAAGTGTGCTTATAAGGCAGAGAAACCCCAAACAATGCACACCCTGATTTCCAGAGTGGGCATGTTTTCTTTCCCCATCTCTCCTGGATTCATGCAACAATAAGCTAAAGTAAAATGAATATTAGCTCATGCTTAACTGCCTTCACAGTGTACTTGCCAGCACTGACCCAGTAGTGCTAAACCAATTATTTTTTGAACTTTATGGCTTTAAATAATCCTTTGCTCTAAAATTCCCTGTACCCCTCAGCTACTTAACCACAGGCCACTCTGCCCTAAATCCTTTTCTTATACTTTGTAGCTTTTAAAGCAAGGCCTCTCTTTAAAAAGACATAATCCTTTCTCTGTAGAAAACATGAAAGACCTTGAACAAATCAAGATTTCTCCATGGAGAATTCAGTTAATCCCGTGCTTAGCTCCTAACAAGGAAATCCATCTCTCCACCAAGCACGCCATTACCCGGACTAATGCCTGACTTGAATAACAAGCAAATTATTGTGCTTTTAATTGTACCCTGCTCGGTCACAAAGCACATCTGAGAGAGGAATGTGTGAGCTTCTCCAGGAGACACAGGTCATGCTTCTAATCCTTCTTTTCTGTCGCCTGCCCCTCCCCCTTTCCAGTCTTTTCTCTTCCCAGCAGTGCACAGGGGGAAAAAAAGACAGCTAAATTATGTTTAAAATGGAAGAGTCAAAAGAAGAAAAAGGATGGTAAATGCTGAGTTGGGAGAGGATGAATTATCCCATCTCTGCATTGTGGCTCATTGGAGGACAATCAGTGTTATCATAACCCGATTACTGGAGGGCAGGCTTTGTTATTCCTCAGCCTCAGCACAGGGAACATTTTGGATTGGAGAATTCATTGCTGTGGCGGACTGCCCTGGGCATTGTAGGATTTTTATTAACCCCTCCCCCCACCCCCCACAGTTGTGACAAACCCACATATTCCAAGACATTACCAAATGTCTCCTGGGGGCAAAATTGCCAATGTTTGAGAATCTCTGCCCCAAACCCTCCCATATTGGGATTTGTTCTTCCTCCCATCTTCTCCCTCCTATGCACAAACCCCAAGGAAACCGTGGTTCCTGTAGTGAAGCAGGGGTGACAATGTAGCTCTTATTATAATATAGATAGAATGAGCCGAAAGGAAAACGGCATTAATGTATGTGTCGTCAGGCATGGAAGAGTGGGATCACCTCTCAACACCAAGATCAGAAAAAAGATCTTACTTTTTTGGTGTGTTAGGCTGTGTTTCTGACTTCCATTCGGAAGTGGCTGTGTTTCTGTGTGAGCTAGGCAGCTTTCAAATGCCTCTACCTTGTGTACTTTGGAATCAGACTTGCTTTGGATGAGACGAAGTGGCTACAGCCATGAAAGAGCTTGCTGCCCTCATCAAAAGAGGCGTTTGCAAGAGACGTCATGCAAGCATTGAATTGCACTCTCATTACAGCCAGTGGGGCGAACATTTTCTCACTCCTGGAGATACAAAGCCTCTTCCCTAGTTTTAGTAATTTACAAGAAGCATTATTGCTTGTCCTTACTGGCCAAAAGCAAAAAGTGGGAAACGAGCGCAGTGCAGTGAGTCTCCATCGCCACTAGATGGCGGTGCCCGTCTTCCTCAGAAGCCTGGCCTAAAGGCAGGCGGCGCCAGCGGCTCCTTGGCCTAAGCCAGACAAGCGCCTCTGTCTTTCCGAGGTAGCGTCTCCTCTCATTGTTGGCACATACAGCCCGGAACAATTGTGCTGACCACACAGCTCTAAGCCACGTTCCAGGGCGCTGCTGTCTGCTCAGGAGTGAATACTGGGAAAATGAACCAAACTGCTAATTTGCTTGATTGGGGAAAAATAAGATCTCAAGTAACAATGGGCATAATTTATTTTTCCAAGAATAGAGGCAATGCCATTTGGTACCCCACCCCCACGACTGCTACCATAAAATGAAAGCAGTCACCTAATTAGTCTTGAATTACTAACTGGCAGGGTAAAGGGTCTGCTGAAAATCAAGCTGAAGTGGGGAACTCGGAGGCAGGGCTGTGGTTTCCATGGGAGGAGGGACCAAGCGGAGGGAACACAAGGTGAAGGCCTGAAGCCCTGAAGCCCTTTGTGGGGCCCTGGGCCTCTGCTGCCTGGGGTCTGTACTGGCCCTGACCCTGGGCGAAAAGAGGCTCGCGATTTTTCCAGGCCATTCATTTTGTGCAAGCATATGACTCTTCTAAACTGAGGAAAAAGGATCTGTTGGGGAAGACATACCCCTGAGTTCCTTTTAAAATATTGCAGATGTAGATGAATGGGCTTGGGAATGGAGCACAACCCTGCTTACGGGGCTGGACAGGCCGAGCCCACAGGAAGGTTCCTCAGTGCCCTCTCCTGATACACAATAAGGGAAATTACAGGCAAATCTGAACCCAAGTTTGGATTTATGTCATCAAGAAATACCTCAAAGAAATGACATAAAGGTTTCGTTCCAGAGTTTGTTTTTTGGCATTTGTGTCTTTATTAATTGCCTCTCTCCCAGCTAAAACAGTGAATTGTCCCCACAGCACTGCATGAGGTGCACTTTTCAATAGAGAAGGAAAACTCTGGGTGTGTGTGGGGGTGTGCAAGCGTGGAATGTTGTGGGGGGGAGGCAGGGAGTAGGGTAAGTAGGTAAGTGCTGAAATCTTCCATTTGAAGTCTCCACAAATTAAAGTACTAATTTATTTGTTCAGAGATGACTTCTTGTTTTTTAGTTAGATATGACTTTAATTGAAATACTTTACTAATGCGATTTATCACAACTGTAAACTGTCAGTTTCCACAGCTGTTGCTTTTTTAGAGCAATCTGGCAAGTGTGTGTGGGTAAAAACACAGACTTAGAAGGTTGAGAAGGAGTCGGTTTCAGGCTTTCTCCCCCCAACCCCCCTGCTTAGCTGGCCCACAGGCCTCTCACCCCCACCAAAAACATATGCTCCTCTTCCTTAGAAGCACCCACTTCGACTCAAGTGTGCATCTGTTGTTTTTGGCTGCTAAACAGCCATTCCCTTTCTCCTCGGAGGAACACCTCATTTTCTTTTGGAGAGCTATTCATCTCTCCATCTCAGTTCATGTGACTTAGATGAAGTTGACCCCACCTTTCTCACATGCTGTGGGGTGGGCATGCAGCATCTCTGGCAAAAAGTCTTCTATTGTTCCACCCCTCTTGCCCACAATGATTGGCACTTAGGGGAGCCAGAATTGGCAAAGCAACAATACCAGCAACCAACTAAAACAAAAAGGGATGCCTGCTATATATGATCTTCAGATAAACAATTATGATTTTTTAGTATGTGTCTCAAATATTCTGTGGAACATATTTAAATTAAGAAATTGTTGTTTGCCTAAAACTCCAATGAAGCATTGCTGTTGGTTCTAAGGAGACAATTTGACTAAAGGAGACAATTTGACAAATCAGATTCGTCCCAGGAGGAATGGAATAAATGCATCGTTGTACTCATTAGACATTGCTCCTCCTTTATCGGAGCAAGTGCTTTGAAGAAATCGTTGGGGTTGGACGACTGGACAGACGTGTATGCTTGCAACTGCTGGTGGCCATCTTTGCTACCAATGGGGACAGCTGCCTGGAATGGAAGCCAGCACCACCATTCAAACAGGCGGATCAAGCTTCCTGAAGCTGGCCCTATGGTTGGTGAAGGTCAGGATGCCAACGTCCAGGTGGGATCATCATTTTCTACCCTTGAGTCAGAGAAGTAAAGACAACAAACAGTGTCCACTGAGTGTGGCTTCTATTCAGCCAAAAGAGTGGTGAATGAATATTGGGCAGTAAGAATAACCGATGTCTACAGGTACGTACATTGTTTTCCAATTGTCTTGCTGCAGGTAAGATCTTTGCTGCCTTAGCTCTTCTTCATGACATCTAGGCTGGAGACACAGGCTGACACACTTGCCTTTGGAACTGGAGACTTGAATTTTAAATTTGCCTCTGCCTGGTTGAGTGGTTTTAGAGTCACTGTGACCTCTATGAAGTTCAGTTTCTTGTTCTGAAAACTCAAGACAGGAGCTTAGCTTAATTCATTCAGGCTGCTACAACAAAATACAAGAAACTGGGGAGCTCATAGCAAACATTTATTTTGCACAGTTCTGGAGGCTGGGAAGTCCAAATTAAGGTACCAGCAAATTCAGTGTCTGGTGAGTGCCCACTTCCTGTTTTATAGCTGGAGTCTTTCTGCTTTGTCCTCACATGGCTGAAGGCATGAGGGAGCTCTGTGGGGTGTCTTTTTTTTTCTTCAGTGTACAGTTTGATAAGTTTTATTTTTTAATTGTCAAATTTATTGGGGTGACATTGATTGGTAACAATTAGATAGTTTCCAGATGTACAAATCCACACCATATCACCCATGTATTGCATTATGTGTTCACTACCCAGAATCAGCTCTCCTTCTATCACCATATGTCTGGTGCCCACTCCCACCCATCTCCTCCTCCCCACTCTTTCTCCCCCCTCCTCCCTTGCCCCAGGTAATCACCGAACTATTGAGTGTGTCCATAAGTCTTTGTTTCTTGGGTACTTTCAGTTTTATAATCCACCTATAAGTGAGGTCATATGTTTCCTGGTTCTTTCAGTCTGACTTATTTCACTTAATAAGATGGTCTCTAGGTCCATCCATGTTGCCAGAAATGACTGTATTTCATCATTTCTTATCGTTGAGTAGTATTCCATTGTGTAAATGTACCACATCTTCTTTATCCAGTCATCTATCGAAGGGCATTTTGGTTGTTTCCATGTTCTGGCCACTGTGAACAGTGCTGCGATGAACATGCGGGTACAAACATCTT
>PVKE010005663.1:0-57926 GCA_004027555.1 Craseonycteris thonglongyai
GGGGGGGGGGGGAGGACTTACGAGCAGGGAAGTAGCTGAGTGGTGGCTGCCCTCAATTCACATTTTTCCACAGCACAGGCTGAGTTCAGATACTTCAGGTGCACCATGGTCAGTGGGTTAGATGTGCTACCCAAAGCCCTCCAAGTAACCAGAACTGTGTCTAGGGTTCTTCTGGGTCCACAATCAACACTAGGTGGCTGCACAGGGAGGGCTCCGGAGATAGCCCTGCATTCTGGGAATGGTGACAACCTGGATCTCAGCAGACTGGCTATATTTCTTGATCTAGGTGTGGTTCCATGAAGTGTTCATTTTGTGAAAATTAACTGAGCTACACACTTTCTTGTATTACACTTAATAAAATGCTAATAACAAACTACACATACACACACATATACACACATATACACACCCATGCTCATATAATGAAATCCTCAAAAGTAATCCACAATTTTAGATCACCAACTTGAAAGCTGGTAAATATGAGTTGCAGTGGTAAGTGTAAAGTCAAATGAAATCACTACAAAAAGTCCTTCATAAAAGATAGGCATTCCTCAAACATAAGGATAATATATAAAATTTCCAGGATAACCTCTTAAAACAAATTAGGGGGTTCCGTCTACTCTAGAGTTGTAAAGAAACTGTAGGGCAAAATCAAGACCCAAAGGGACTCGCAAATTGGCACATGTCACTCAGGTACTTAGCTTGGTATCCTGTTCTGTGGTCTCCTTCTCAAGTGATTATTTCATTATACCAAGAGCATAGCTTTACGTAAACAATATCCCAGTATTCTTAACATTTTAAAAAATTCTCTGTTGACATCTCACTTTTATTTTAGTCCTGATCAAGTTTGTTGGGAGGTGGAAAGAAAAGATTAATGAAAAAGATTTTCATTTATTTTATGTTGATTGAATTATCATAATCATTATCAATTAAATTTAATGCACTTGACATTTTTCTATTGGGTTGTCTATTTTGCACTCTGCAAAGTTATACTTGAATTTTTAAATGAATTAATAATTCTAGGTGACTGTGGTAGACTGTAAAGAGAAATGCAATCATTCTTCCTATCCAGTTCATAGGCACCTTTGGGATATGATTTTGCCATTTATCATTCAAGACATGGAGCTGAAATTCTACAGTCTGAATTTAGCTATTTGATTTGCTTTAACTAAAGAGATCTGAATAGAAAATCACAAACAGAAGCCTTCTTTTTGTTATGTTGGAACCTTCAGACTCTAGGTGAAGACACCTGGCCCAGCTAATAGCCAGAAACAAGTCAAGTGGCTATGTTAAACCACAAGCCCTAATCAAGTTACCAATGATCTTGGCACATGAGTGACGCCCAACAGAAGAACCACCGACATAAGCCTAGCTCAGAGTGCTGATTCACAAAATTGTATGCAAGTAAATGGTTCTTTTAAGCCAAATGAAACAATGCTAACAGACTCCCCAAGTCTCCTTAAGTCATATGTAAAATTTCATAAGTGGGGAAGCTGGGATGGCTCAGTGGGTTAAGTGCTCACTTTGCAGCCCCGGAGACCAGGGATCAAATCCCGGCTCCGGCCATGTGGACCCATATGCTGAGCTGGGGTGTGCCCCCAGTTCAGTTCTTGCCGGGGCCTATGTGGGAGCCGCGGCCCAGTTCCTGACCTGCGCAGCCCTGTGCCCACCTGTGGAGTGAAACTATATGGAAAACTAGTGCTGTCAACTATGGAGACTGCTCTGGGCCCTCCCCCTTCTCTCTGTGTCTCTATCAAAAAAAACCAATAAAAATAAATCTTAAAAAAAAAAAAGTTCATAAGTATGTGGCATGTATACTTTTCTGTAAAAAGGAGATAATCTTTATCAAATTCTCAAAGTGGTCTATGAGCCAAATAAAAAAGTAAAGATTCCTCTGCCCCAATCATAATTTCTTCTTCTAGAAGCATGTCTTCATCTTAGCTCTGGCTTGGCCATAGTATAACTGGCTCTGGAAAGAAAAGGAAACCCTGTGTATATTTCCCACTGTTCTCATCTTTTCCAAATATCAGAATATAGTCAAATGAGAATTTGGATCTTAGTTCCCCTCTTTTCCGGGATATCCATTAGGATACACAGAATAAAACTAATTTCCAAGTTAAGATGTGGCGAGAAGTGATGGCAGACTACGGAGCGAGGATCCTTCCTCCATCACCATCATGCTTTCATTGAAAGCTGTCTAAAAAGCTGCCAGGAACACACCAAATTGTCAGCACTTATTGCATTATGGTAATCCTTTGAAGTAGAAATCACTAAAATTATTTGCTCCAGGTCATAAAGAAATCAATTAACTCTGAATACCAAAGCTCTTCTCCCAAGAGAAAAGGCAGCACCCTGGACCATCAGGGTATGCAAAGACCATCCAACCCAGTCAACCCCTCATATAAGGGTGCTGACAGAAACAGGAACAAAAGGAACCGGAAACGTGGCCAGGGCGATCCACCTTTGTTCAGGACACCGTTAGAAAGAACCTCAAGTGTCACCGCAAGTGACACTCAGGACGAGACACGCCCTGCTCAGACCGCGGTAAAGGGGGTGCATTACAAGTTGTGGGTGGCCTTAAAGTTAGAGATTGGGTCTTTTCCATCCCGACTGCAGGAGCTGGATGCCGAAGACAGGCTGGAGGGGACGGGGCTGGAAGGGGGGGGCAGAGGGCGGGGGAGGGTGTAACCCTATTCTTCCTGGCGCTTTAAATCTGGAGGCGTGGTTGATGGCCGAGAACCCAGCCTAGGTCTCGGGATCGAAGCTGCGCCCACCACGCGACAGGCTGGGCCCCAGGCACGGTTAGCTTTTCTTTGAGCCACGTCCAGAAATAGGCCGCCCCGGCCAGAACACGTCCCGCCTTCACACCTGGTGCAGTTTGCCCTGGAGAAGCGAGAACTAACCAGACGCGGTCGGCGGGAAGGCCGGGGAATCGCGGGGCTCGCAGCCTTGCCCGGGACCCCGCATGCTCACTCACCAGCTTGGTGGCCCGATACGGGCCGGGCCCCACGATGCGGTGCTCCATAGTCCGCACGCCGCGGACGCCGCGGACGCGCCAGCCCTGTTCTTCCGCGGCCCACGGCGCTGCAGTTTGAATCTCGAGCCTCTGCGCAGCGGGCGCTGATTGGGCGGCGCTGAGCCATGTGACGGGAACTGTGGGGCGGGGCCTCAGGGACGGGCAGCGTAGGGGGCCGGGCCTCGCAGGGTAGGGGCCGGGCCTCGCCGGGTAGGGGGCCGGGCCTCGCCGGGTAGGGGGCCGGGCCTCGCCGGGTAGGGGGCCGGGCCTCGCCGGGTAGGGGGCCGGGCCTCGCCGGGTAGGGGGCCGGGCCTCGCCGGGTAGGGGCCGGGCCTCGCCGGGTAGGGGGCCGGGCCTCGCCGGGTAGGGGGCCGGGCCTCGCAGGGTAGGGGACTGGGCCTCGCCGGGTAGGGGGCCGGGCCTCGCCGGGTAGGGGGCTGGGCCTCGGTTTCTTAGAGAGGCCTCCTGCAGCTGAGGGATCTGTGGGCGCACAAGCACCCTGGGGAAAGTCAGCTGCAGACTCTTGTCCCACCTTGCTCAGCCCCCCGGGACGGGTGTGGACTGACCGTGCGAGTGTGTCTCCCCTACACCTTGGGAGAAGCTGGCTGGTGTCCTCCTCAGACTTCCCCAGGGCCCATCCATCCGGCACACACACGCTTGCTCTCTAAAAGCGTTGGTGAAAGTCTGTCCTCCATGGCAAGGGAAGTAAAAGCAAAAATACATGACTGGGACTTTATCAAACGAAAAAGCTTCTGCACAACAAAGGAAACTATCAACAAAGCAAAGAGACAACTAACTAATTGGGAGAAAATATTTGTAAACAATGCCTCCGATTAGGGACTGATATCAAAAATATATAAAGAACTTGTACAACTTAACAAAAAAACAATCCAATTAAAAAATGGGCAGAAGACCTAAACAGGCACTTCTCTCATGAAGACACACAAACAGCCAACAGATACATGAAAACATGCTCAACATCATTAGCTGTTAGGGAGATATAAATAAAACCACAATAAGATATCACCTCATACCTGTTAGAATGGCTTATAATCAACAAGACAAGGGATAAGTGCTGGAGAGGCTGTGGACAAAAAGGAACCCTCATGCACTGCTGGTGGGAATGTAAATTGGTTCAACCACTGTGGAAGGCTGTATGGTGATTCCTCAAAAAATTAAGAATGGAATTGCCATATGACCCAGCAATCCCTCTTCTGGGTATCTACCCAAAAAACTTGAAAACCTTAATTTGCAAAGATATATGTACTCCAATGTTCATTGCAGCACTGTTTACTGTGGCCAAGTCATGGAAACAACCAAAGTGTGCTCTGATAGATGACTGAATAAAGAAGTTGTGGTACATTTACACAATGGAATACTACTCAGTAATAAGAAAAGATGAAATACAGCCATTGGTGACAACATGGATGAACCTTGAACCCATCTTATTAAGCAAATTAAGTCAGACTGAAAGAATCAAGAAACATATGACCTCACTTAGAGGTGGAATATTGAACTGAAAGTAACAAAGAAGCAGAAACTCATGGACACAGTCAATAGTTGGGTGGTTACCTGAGGATAAAGGGGAAGGTGGGTGGGAGAGTGGGATAGAAGGGAGGAGTTGGGAGTGGGCATCAAATATGTGGTGATGGAAGGAGAGCTGATTTCTGTGATGAGCACATAATGCAATGTATAAAGGATGTAATGCAGAGTTGTACACCTGGAAATTATGTAATTGTTACCAACTAATGTCACCCCAATAAATTTAACAATAAAAAAAAAAAGAAACTAAGAAAGTTTGTAGCTCAGTGACTGAAACTAGGCTGGATTGGATGGACAAACCTCCCTTGGCCCTTCCAAGTACACTGTGAACCTGAGGTGCTGCCAAGATTGGTAGAAGTGGGTGATGAAATGAAGTGAGTGCACAGCCTGCACAAGTGGAGGGACAATTTAAAACTAGTTAATAGCACTTGGCCACAGGCAGTGTTGATAGTGTGTAAGAAAAATAAAAAACGAAGGGCCAGAAAAGAGCCCCTTTCAGCTTTCTGTGTGTGCTTTTGGTAGACTGTCTCTGGAGTTTAAGTTCTATATTTTGTATCAGACTAAAATTTTCAGCCCTTTTGCCATAGGACTGTGAGTTCTTTGTTGCTGCTCAGAATTTTCCCCTGTAGGAACTGGTGGTCAGGTGTGTGATATTTTCAAAGGGACAAATGTGGTCACCACTCTATACCTATAACTAGAGTTCAGTGTTCAAATCTGATCACCTCAGTGAGTACTCAATACATAACAGTCAGCCAACTAAAGGATCAGATTCCCACTTTAGCCCATCTTCATAATCCCCTTCCTCCATTTGCTGGTTTAAGTATGTATTTATCTGCATTTTAGGAAGTCCAAAAAATTCCTGAGATGATACATACATATTTTGTAATAATAATATTAAAAAGCCATAAAGATCATTTTACTTCCAATGAGTGAATCCTTATTAAAACTTTCTTTTGGGGTAAGAGGGAACCTCTGAATTCCAAGGAAGAGATCTTCTTGTCCTTGGCAAGGAATGCCAATGGGGCACAAGAGACAGAAGGAGAGAAGAAATTTCAGAGCCTTGTCCATCCGGGGACTGCCACAGTGGTGGATCTGGGATCTGATACCAAATATCATGCCATTTTCCCAAGGGTCCATCATGGGCCATGGACAAGATAATTCCTTTTACTGCAAAGGCACATCTTCAAATGAGCAGAGGCCACAAAGACAGTTTTTGAATTGGGCTACTCACTATCAGTCTTTCAGCATTCACATAAAAATCAACGTGAAGTTTCTCCCTCTCTCTGTGCCCTAACAAGCCGGTGTTTTCTACCTTTCTGGCCTCCTTCCAGCCACAACAGTCTTCTTTCTGTTCCTTAAACACAGCTAAGTTTGTTTCTACCTCATAGCCTTTGGAGAAATGCTCTTGCCCCAGCTCTTTACAAGACTGTCTCCATGTCACTCACCATTCAGGTCTCAGTTCAAATGCTGCCAACCCAGAAAAGTCTTCCCTGACCTTCCTGTATAGAGCAGCCTCTCACCTGCACCTCACCCTTGCTCTGTTGTATTTCCTTCACAGCATTTATCTGTATCTAAGTTATTTATTTTTTGTCTTCTAGTTCTACAATCATGGTTATCAAATAAAGGGGGTCCCATCTTCTGGGAATATTTTGGACACTTAAAGGGGGTTGTTTTCCAGTTTTCAAAAAGATAGGAGGGCCGCCACTGGTATTTTGTGGGCAAGCGCCAAGGAGCTGGATGTCCTGTGATGCCTAAGTCAGGCCGCACAGCCCACAACTGTCCTCCTGGGCATTCAGATAAATAAAAAAAACCTCTTTGTGATCTGAGCTGAGGACCTAACTCTTATTTTACATTGAAAGAAAAAATGTTTTCAGACAGTTTTAATGCACACTGATGTTTTCAGAAATAGTATCCTCTGTCCTGTTTAGGAGAAGTTGCTCTCCAGGTCATAAAGGAATGTCAGTAACAGCAGTGCAGTTTGTAGTGTTTGAGGCACATGTCTGTGACATCTGCATCTGTGATGGTTGAAGTCATGGATATCATAAATGTTGATGCAAAAGAAGAAATGATAATATTCAGTTGACTGTTGTCTTTACTTCTCTTTAATCCAAATTTATTTTTGTAAGTAGATGCAAGTACTTGCCTATTTCATTACATCTTTAGGTGTGGTAATGCTTAGGTATTTATTTACATTTTCACATGAATATTGCTTTATTATAAATTACTTCTTTTTTATTTCACCTCTGAAAGGGTAAGTTTTAATTATATGTAGGTTGATTATCTATGAATTTCATTTTAGCAGAGGAATAGGGGTATTGGTTCTGATCCAGTTGCAAACCAGGGCTTCAGTCTAGAATATAAACTATATAAGATCAAGGACCTATTGTTTCTCATTATATCCCAGTTCCTAGAACAATATCTGATACATAGTAGATACTCAAACAAAAATTTTACACTTGATCTTAGCCAAAAGGCTGAGACGCAATCAAATAAAAATTTTAAATAATTGGTATATATTTAATGTAATGTAAAAATATTTTAACTTAAGTAAAAATTGAGGAGCAACCTAGTTTATCCTGTGGCTTTTCACACATGAGCTCACCACAATCCCCACTCTCTCTCCATAGAGTGCCCCAGTTGAATAAAGCATATACACACAAAAAATGCTGGTTTATTTATTTTTTTTTTTTTGTCTGATAGCTTTATGACTATTGTTACTCTTTATCACTGATTTATCTACTAGAAATTCAAAGCCAAATTTTGGGGCCATTCCAAACAACTATAAAGAATGTAATGGCGAGTTATTTTATATTTCTACCTTGATTTCTCTACTTATTCTACTTATTCTATGGCTACCTCAATTTTATTTCAAAAAGAGGTACCCACTTCTTATAAGAAATAAATTACAATTCTTACATTTCTAAAGCAGCATTCAAAGCCTTTTCACATTATCTCATTTGTTCCTCAGACCTGCTTGTAAATCTGCAAATATGAATAATCCCTTATTACTGATGAAGAAGCTGAACTTCAGAGAGATTAAGTGAGCTTCAGAGAGATTAAGTGACTTGCTTAACCGGAGAGTTCAAATGTCCCATAGCTGGTAACTAACAAAACTTGCACTTAAACCTAGACTTTCTGCCCTGAAAGCCCAGAGAGTTTGGTTTGACCTGGTTTGGTTGCCTGATTGGTTGGTTTTATTAATACCTTCAGGAATCAAAAATGATAAATTTCAAATATAAAGTTGATTTTTGCATTTATATTTATGCAAAAATACATTTCAGGAGAGGGGAAAGGAGAAGATAGAAACCTTTCATAAGTCTATCAAAAGAACCCTTCCCAGGAATAAGTTTCATAAAAATCACACATTTGAGGGGAAGCCGGAATGGTTCAGTAGGTTAAGTGCTCACTTTGCAGCCTGGGGGACCGAGGATCGAATCCCAGCCCATGCGGACCCACAAGCTGAACTAGGGTTTGCTTCCCATCCAGGAGGCCCCAGTTCAGTGCCCCTACCCACCCTGCTCAGCCCCTGGCTCAAGGGGATGTGCCTCCCCAGTTCCCACCCTGCATGGCCTGCATTCCCTCTCTTCGCCTCTGCCCACCTGTGTAGAACAAAACCATGTCAAAAACAAAAAATTGATGACGGACAACTTTGGAGGCTGCTCTGAGCCCTCATCCTTCTTTCTGTCTCTCCCTCTGTCTCTGTCAAAAACAATGAAATAAACCTTTTTCTTAAATCACACATTTGAATTCTTATTCAATCCTCTGATTATGATTTAGTTATTATTTTTATATTAACTGGGCTTGATTACACATGAAGTATAAATTTAATCAGATTAGTGCTCCAGCCCCCCAAGAAAGTTGAACTCTCAGTTGTATCTCAATTAAATTCTTAAGATTCATTTCCACATTCTGAGTATAGCAATTTCAATAAATTACTGTGCATACTCTTCTCTGGCATATTTAAGTGTGAGGCCATCAAGATCCTGTAGAAGCTTTGACTCAGCTTCAGAACATCTCTATAATGTGAGTATTAGTACATTGAGACTGGAAGTTTCACCATCACTAGCTGACTTGTCATTGATATTAGGAAATTCCAAGCTGTGGCGCAAAAAGCAACATTGGCATCAAGTATAGCGTGGGGTTGGAAGTTGTATTTTTCCATTACACTCAGTAGGGAGTGGCTGGGAGCCATGTCTTCACTCCAGGATTCCTGACTGCCACATTCAGTCATTCTGCTGTCTGAAAGGACTCCCAGCCAGTTGGATGGGTCATTTCGAAAGAACTTCTCTGCTGAAACCTAAATCCTCACTCATTGCTTACGTTAATTAGACTGCAGCCTTTCAGATTATATTGTAACTATAGACAGCTGTGGTTATTGGCATGTAAGCTGTCAAGACAGTCCATTTGCTGGGGTTCTTAAAAGTTACAATATCCACAGCTTGATTTCCATTGCTATTGGTCTGCACTTTCACCACTCAGTTGGGAAATGTGCCCCCTAGAACTTGAATCAATATTATTCACTAATAAGAGCATCATATTCTTTGGTGTGTGGATGAACAAGAAAGGACAAAAACATGAAAAATATAAAACCATACTATTTCACTGAAATGATTGAATAATATTTTTGTCTCAGTATTTAAACAATAAATGTCACAAAGAAATAAGAGAATTTATCATCATTCATTTATTCAACGTGCATGAGTACCTACTATATGCTAGGCACCATTCCAATTACTGGAATATAAGAGTAGATAAAACAAAGCCCTTATTTCCAAAAGCTGACATCCTAGTAGGGGAAGGGACAATAAGCCAACTATAATACTATAATATATAGTAATACACACACACACACACACACACACATACATATATATCAGGTAGTAATTGAGTGCTGGGAAGAAAAGTAGAAGAGAGGGTTGTGTGTGGAGGAGGGCTGCTATTTTAATTCAGGTGGCTAAAAGTCACTTCTCTGATGAAGAGACTTTTTAGTAGACAATCTATATAAAATAAAAGAGTAGCTCTCTAGGGTGATGAAATAACAGCCCATATGAAAGCTTCAGGTAGACACAGAGGAAAAGGGTCTTTTAGACTACATTATCAGCCATGGGATTTGTATTTTACTCTGAATTAGTTAAAAATATATTAGAAAGTTTTGAGCAGCAGAGTGTCAAGATCTTAAACATGTATTTTGAAAGATTTTATTTTATTGTGTTTAACAGAGTCAGAGAGAGACAGAGAGAAGGGGGAGGGCCCAGAGCATTCACCATAGTTGCACATCATCAGTTTTCAACATAGTTTCATTCCACAGGTGGGCACAGGGCAATGCAGGGCCGGAACCAAACAGGGGGCCTCTCACATGGGAGATGCGCTCCCATGAGCCAGCTTGTAAGTGGCTTCCCAACCGCCCAGGATGCCCTGCTCAATATGACTGTGATATTCTCTACGCTTCGTGCCTGTGCATGGTATGGGGGAAATAGCCTGTACTGGTATTTGAGAATTCACCCGAGTCATTAAACCTGTTCCCATAAATGCCAGAGGTCAAAAGAAGTTGGAATTTGAACATGCAGCATTTGATTGACAGTGACATATCCAAATAGAGCTGACCCATGGTTGAAAATATTAGATCAAGAGCAGGGTAGAGTTGGGAAAGTTGAAGCCTGAAGATAAATGAGGAAGGAAGAACAGAGAGAACAGACGACTTACTACCCTGACTGATCTGATTCTCTGCCCCTCAAACCCACGGCCTCGCTCCAAAGCCCAGACTTTTCCACCCACTCCTCCTGGCGCTTTACCTACTGCCATTCCTCAGCCTGCCCTGGGCTAGCGGTAGCTGGACTAAGGCCTTGTCCCATTCTTGGTTCCCTCCCTAGAGGTTTAAACTCAAGAGATCCATCAAAGACCTTCTCTTCTATTTCACTGTCAAAGTCACAAGATTCAAGTTGTTGCCTTATCAGAATTGCAAATCATTACTTGTTATTGAACTTTTGGGTAGTTGAGAAACAGTCAAGTGTTAAGCTCCAGTATTAGTAGAGCAGTTGTCTGACCCATAACACCTAAGCTCAGTTTTAAGAAAAGTCTAAAACATAGGATAAAATTATGTCCACTTTTAGAACATTCATCACAAATGGTCCCTGAAATAGCAACTGTACCTAATCAGAAAGAATTCAATTTATAAAAAAAAGAAAAGTAGAGGAGGAGAATGTGCAGAAGTTTGGAGAAATACTATGGCCAAATCTCACAGCCAGCCACTTGTAAGTAGTGAGGTGCCCAGGGCAGGGGCGAGATATTTGATGGGGAACATCCTATTCCTGGAGGCAGGAGCAGAAAATCCCGGCAGCTAAGGCCCGTGGACCACAAACACACACAGGAGCCCAGAGAGCCCCAGTGGGGCAGTGGTCAGCAGCACTGAGCCACAGCAGGACACAGATGAGATTGTGAGGCAAAGCGGCTGAGGAACAAAGGAGGGCTGTGAGCTGGGGTTGGGGCAGAGTGTCCAGATGTGTTGGGCAACCTTACAGGGCTAACAACGGCAACAATGGTTATTGTGTTCACCGACAACACTGCCACTCTTACTTTCCTTCAGAGTCAAGTAACTGAAACTGGCTTGGATATAAAACAAAGCAACTAAATTGTTCTAAGCATTTGTCCTTACTGAGGATGGTTCCTTTATATTTTATATTTTTTTGTTTATTTCTGACACAGGTCATCTTTAAAAAAAATTTTTTATTGGATTATAATAAGTCTAGAGACAACCACAGGTTATCTGTAGAGGGTTTGGGGAATTTTCACAGGCTGTTCACATCCTTGTAACTAGAACCCAGATTAAGAAACAAAACATAAATCCAGCACCTAGGCAGAGCAGACCTGCTTATGCTACCTCCAGTCCACACCCCAACCCTGAGGTTGACTGGCACAGATCCCTTACTTGTAAGAAAATAAAAGAAACAAGAAAGAGTTTACCCCAGACAAAAGGGGAAATGGGCCGACTCACAAGTTACCAGGAATTGAGTCCACCTACATTGCAACCCCAAAACTAACTATGAAAAGTGATGGGATGAAAAAAATATATTTTTTTTTTTTTTTTTTTTTAGAGGATAAAAAATATAGCCTCCGGTTTTAAGCTTGACTGGATGTACCATTTGTGGATTTTCTCCTTGCGTTTAAAATTAAAGAGACTTTCTAGACATTCAAATCTGTTTGACTGCATCTTACCTAGCTTTCTCTGTAAATTCTCTTACCGGGTTGCTCCTGGAATCAAGAGGGCAGTGATTTGATTCCTGCTCGCTCCGCAGAGTTCTCTGTGAAGTGGCCCCCAGCCTGTCTACTTACCAAAACCCTGGAGACTCTTAGTGTAACACAGATGCCAGGTCTGAATCCAGGTATCCTGATAGAAGCTCCTTTGGGGAGAGAAGATACCAGAGGAGTGACCACAGAAATGCCATTATTGTCTGATCCCCTCCCACAGGCAAGCTGAGGGCTAGTGGTGGGGGCTCTGTGGGCCCTGCCAGAAGTGTCCTGAGGACTTGGGCAGCATCCTAGAAAAGAGTGCCTCTTGTCTGTTCTGCTGTGCATGGAGCTGAAGTTACCAGAAGTCGCCTCCTAAAGGAATATTACATACAGGCCATAAAGAGAGGCAAATCAGGTCTCTGAACTTGGCCAGGAGAAGTGTGGAACACACGGGGATGGGAACACAGAAGGGAAGATGAGACTGGAGGCCTGGGGCAGAGCCTGGACTAACCACAGAGCTGCATTCCAAAGAGCTAGAACCATGTTTCGACCAGGAGCATTTAGAGAGATGAGGACCACAACTCCATCTACCAAGAATTCTCGCCCCCCAAAAGCCACCTAAGCCTGACCTCAGCATCATGTTTCAACCACTAATTTATAGGAAATGTGGAGGAGAGCAGAATATGAGGGGCTGCAACTAGCAAAGTCTGGAATGTTGAAGATTCTATAAAGGACCACATGTGTGAAATTGCAAAGAAGGGGAGAATGGGGTGGAGGGAGAACCCACAAGATATTTAAGAGACAAGTCAACTAATCATAGGGTGTGGGCATTATTGGGATCATAATCCAATCAATTATAAAAATAACAAAGTATAAAAATTTTAAAAAGCAATTTGACAATTGGAAGTTAGAACACTAAATAGATAGTTGAAGGCAAACAAGCATTGTAGTTGAAGATGTTAGGAGTGAGGACTGTGCTGTAGTTCTATTTTGGAAGATTCCTTAATGTTTTAGGCCAGTGGTTTTGAATTTTAGCATGCATCAGAGCCACCTGGAGGACTTTTAAAACATGGGTCACTGGGCCCTGCCCCAGTTTTTCAGTTCTTCAGGACTTTGTGAAAGGCCTAGAAATTCTCATTTCTAACACACTGGATGATGGGTACATGAATGTTCATATTACTATTCTGTCTACTTTTGCTTTGTTTGAAATTTCTATTTGAAAAAGACTTTGTTTTAAGATACAGAAAAAGAAATAATAGAAAAGGTATTTCATAATACCCAACATCTATTCCTGGTTAAAGAGAAAAGAAAACTCTTAACAAACTAGGGAACGGAAGGGAGCTTCTTCAATGTATTACTAGTAAGAATCTATGAAAAACCTACAGCTAACCCCAAAGTTAATGGCAAAAGACTGAAACTTTCTCCCCAAGATTAGCAACATGACAAGGATGCCTGCTCTCACCATTTCCATTTTAATGTTGTACTTTAGATAGTGCAATGAGGCAAGAAAAAGAAATAAAAAGCATACAGATTGGAAAGGCTAAGTTAAACGGTCTTTATTTGCAGACAACTATGATCTATGTAGAAAATCCTATGAGGTCTACAGAATAGCTATTAGATCTAATCAGGAAGTTGTGCAATATTGTGGCCATTCAGACAGCAGCAGGGCAGGGGCTGGAGGGTATTGTTCTCTTTATTCTCTAAAGCCCTGAGGAGTTTTATTTTTTCTTCTGAGCCTGCATCCTATCACAACCTGGAGACCCAGGTTGGTTATTTTCTTCATTGACGGACATTGGGAGCAAATAGTTATTCCTCAGTTAATCGTATTTCCACATGGGAGAGATTAACCTTAAAACAGTCATTCTCAAACTTGTCTGCTCATTGCAATCACTTGAGGAGCTTCAAGAACTCCTCATGCCTGGGTTCCAACTCCACAGATGTGATTTAATTGCTCTAGGTTATCGTCTGGGCAGACGATCCCCAAGTGATTCTTATCTAAAGTGCTATTTAGTTTGAGAACCACTGTCCTAGCGGAGTATTTCTAGCCTTGTAACTTCTCAGAACAGTGAGTTTAAGAAGTACAACTGGGCAAGCGTGGCCCAGGCCCTTCAGGGTTATTGTGGGATCTGCATGCCTACAAAGTTTACTGAATTTCTTCTGCTATTCAGAGCCACCAATATTATAATCACAGGCCCTGTGGCAAGGGGCAGAGGAAATAGGAGGTGGGAAGCCTGTGGATGTCAAGAAGTGACAATGTAAGTCTATCTAATTTAGGCAAAAGGAAGTATCAGCAAGCCTACTTAGTCAATAGGCCTAAAGCCATTGTCTCCTAACCACTTACCACCCCAACTTTCTTTGGAAAAATTTCAAACCTACAGAAATGTTGAAAGAATCATCCAATGACACCTATATACCCTCCAGGTACATTCATCAATTGTTAACATTGTGCTCCGTTTGCCACCTCTGTATCTTGCATTCTGTCTCCCCTTGCATTGCGCCTCTTTATTTAATGAATTATGATCCCTTA
Source organism: Craseonycteris thonglongyai (assembly GCA_004027555.1). Classification (NCBI taxonomy): domain Eukaryota; kingdom Metazoa; phylum Chordata; class Mammalia; order Chiroptera; family Craseonycteridae; genus Craseonycteris; species Craseonycteris thonglongyai. Next base: position 14,313 of record PVKE010005663.1, read on the forward strand.
CTGTTTGTTGTCTTTTTAAAACTAGCTCTTGTGTCCTTTCAATATACCCCTATTAGTCTTTAAATGATGTCTTTATTTCTACTGCAAGACATATCAAGCTCATTTTGTACAATTTTTTCTGCAGTACTGAAATCAACCATTTCTCCAAGGAGCCCCCATTCTTTTCCATTGGAAATGGTACTTCTTTATACTATTTTGCTTCAGTCATAATAGTAAAGTTTTTATTTTTATCTGCTGGCTCCTGCATCTATCCCCCAAGTTCATTCCAAACTGGGGTAGGGGAAAAACAAGATGTTACAAATTAAACCTCCGCCACCTCACCACCTGACCCAGTGTGATACAATACAGACTCATACTTAATCTTCACATTTCTCTATTGAGTCAACAAGTATTTTTTAAATGCTTCCTCCGTGCAGGGTTAGGCTAAGTACGCAGGATAAAATTTGAAGCAAGACAAGCACAGTGATGGCCCTCATGGAGCTCACAGCCTAGTTGGGGAGAGCAAATATGAATTAGATGATCATGCACATATTTCACTACAAATACGGTACACGCTCTAAAAGCAGGCACACAGTTCTAGGCATACAACAGGGAATCTGATGTATTCTGGGTTGTTAAGAAGGCATCCCTGAAAATACAAACTGAGATCTAAGATCTGAAAAATGGAGAGGAGCTATTCAGTTCAAGGGTAAGGGGTTGTGGATGAGTTGAGGACAGTTCTAGTGGTAGCAGAGGGCTAAGGAGGCAGTCAGGTGTGCAGGTTCCACACGGAGGTAAAGAGAGGGATTGCAATATCTGAGAAACCCAAAGAATGCTGAGGTGTTTACTCAGCCAAACGCTAGGGAGAGAGGGGCTACTGGGGTGGCTGGAAGGCTAGGCAGATGCTGACTCCACAGGGCCTAGAGAGCAAGTTAAGTGTTTTAATCTTTAGGGTCCAAGTAACGGGAAGCCATTAAAGGGCTTAAACAGGAAAGAGGCAGAATTAGATGTATATTTTAAAAATGACTAATGACTAATGCAGAAGAGACTGGCTAGAGTGCATGTGAGCATTCCAGGAGGAAGGCTCTTTGCAGCTGTGTACAGAGAGCATTCTAGGGTGGTGGCTGTGAAATATCACTGTCACTTCCTGTCACTGAAGCCAGCACACACCCATTTTGTGGGGCTCTCAAAAGGTTTCTACAGACAACAGAAAATCTAGATAATGGGCTCCTCCCTAAACTCTCCTTACCAGCCCCCATCCTCTCAGTTCCTTCCTTTCTTTCTTTCTTTTTCTTTCTTTCTTTTTCTTTCTTTTCTTTCTTTCTTTCTTTCTTTCTTTCTTTCTTTCTTTTTTTTTTTTTTTCTTCTCTCTCTCTCTCTCTCTCTCTCTCTCTTTCTTTCTTTTATTCTTTTTAAGTCTGGTAGAGAAATACAAAAATTAGATTGGAGTTGATATTAGTAGAAGTTTAGAAACACAAAGGTACACAAAGCCAAAAACAAACTCTTCAAAAGACTTCAAAAGGGTGGAGGTTTCTGAAGGGAAAGAGATGGAATAGGAACTAGAAATTTTTTTTTTTATTTTTGTGGACAGGAGGAAAGGATGAGTGAGAGGTTAAGGGAGGCAAGTTGAGCATGGGGCTTACTGTTACTCTTCCCTTACTCCTAAGTATCTGCCCTATTGCCACCCTGAGATGTGGCCCCACAAGAAACCTAGTCTATCCCAGCCCTGGAATCAGTTTGAAATGGAGAGTTGGTAATTGTGAATGCAGAAGCAGGAAGGCCTAAGGCCTGTGGTAAGGATGGTAGGAAACAGGTAAAATGTGAGAGATAGAGAACTTTAGCAATGAAATCTGGGATGAAGGAGTCCAGAGTATAACCTGAATGATTTCTTAAAACTATAAACAATCTGTATGCTATGTAAAAGTGTTCTAAAAGATTTTTTTAAAGCTTTTCAACTCCTTTTACAGTGCTAGCATAACTCTGACACCAAATCTAATAGACATAGAAAATGTAAAGGGGAAGGAGTAACATAAAAGTTACCATCTTAACCATTTTCAAGTGTACAATTCAACAGTGTAATACATTCACATAGTTGTGCAACTAACTTCCAGAATTCTTCATCATGCAAAACAGACACTCTGTACCCATTAAATAAAAGCTCCCCACTCACCCCTTTCCTCAGGCCCTGGCAACCACCCTTCTACTTTGTGTTGCTATGAATTTGACTACTCTAAGTACTTCATATAAGCGGAATCATACAGTATGTCTTTTTGTAACTGGCTTCCTTTACTTACCATAATGTCCTCATGGTTCATCCATGTTGAAGCAAGTGTCAGAATTTCCTTCCTTTTTAAGGCTAAATTCTATTTCATTGTATATGAATATCAAATTTTGTTTATCTATTCATCCATAGATGGACATTTGGGTTGCTTCCACCTTTTGGCTGATGTAAAGAATGCTGTGAACATGGTGTACAAATACCTCTTTAAGTCCCTGTTTTCAATTCTTTTGTGTATCTACCCAAAGTTAACACTGCTGGATCATATCATAATTCTACTTTGTTTTTTGAGAAACTACCATACTTTTCTTCATAGCGACTGTATGAATGTTCCAATTTCTCCATATCTTTATCAACCCTTGTTATTTTGTTTGCTTGTTCTGTCAAACAGTAGCCATCCTAATAGTATGTGTTTTGGCTTTTTTACACTGTAAGAGTACATATGTTTATTGTGGAAATTAGAGACACAGAAAAAATAAAATAAATGAAAGAAAGTAAACACAAATATGTTTCTAAACATTTTTAACTGTCCTATTTTAAATGTTTCATTTTAAAGTGAAAAAGCAAAGGGTTACTATATGAATAGAAAAGAGCCTTTATTTAAATAATGCAAAGACATTAATTAATAGAAAAATGAGCAAAGGAGAGGCACATGAGGGCTGAAATAGAAGGGCTGAAATAGAAGTAGACAATAGATATGTGAAAGGGTTGGTATCAGGTATTGGGGAGACAAGGATGGAAGCCAGTCTCGTTCTCTGGCTACTTCCAACTGGTGAGGACACACGGTGAAGGGGCCTCCCACACCTACTACAACTAGAGGGAGGGTGTCAGACAGACACAGACACCAAAGGGACACAACTGAGTCCCAGAAATAAACCTACACATATATGGGCAACTAATTTACAACAAAGGAGTCAAGAATACCCAATGGAGAAAGGAAAGTCTCTTCAATAAGTAGTGCTGGGGAAACTGGGCAGTCACATGTAAAAGAATGAAACCAGATTACTATCTTATACCATCTCAAAAATTAACCCAAAAAATTGAATGTCAGACCTGAAATAATAAAACATATGGAAGAAAACATAGGCACTAAGCTTCTGATAATTACTCTCAAAGGTGTTTTTGTGAATTTGACTTTAAAGGCAAAGGAAACGAAAGCAAAAATAAATGAATGGGACTACATCAAACTAAAAAGCCTCTGCACATTAAAACAACAACAACAAAAATTAACTAACAAAAACCATTAACAAAACAAAAAGTCAACCAACCAACCCAATGGTTGGTTGATATTTGCAGCCAATGAAGATATTTGCAAATGACACTTCCAATGAGAAAGCAATATCCAAAATATATTAAAAACTCATACAACTCAGTAAGAATAAAAAAATAAATAAATCTGATTAAAACATGGGCCAAGGATCTGAATAGACATTTTTCCAAAGAGGACATACAGATGGCCCACAGACCTATGAAAAGATGTTCAACATCACTAGTTATTAGGAAAATGAAAATCAAAACTACCTCACATCTATCAGTATGTCTATTATCAAAGACAAGAAATAACAAATGTTGGTGAAAATACAGACAAAAGGGAACCCTCATACACTGTTGGTAGGTCCTACCAACTCTGTAGTATGGAGATTCCTCAAAAAATTAAAAACAGAACTACCTTATGATCTAGCAATTCTACTTCTGGGTATACATATTTATCCAAAGGAAATGAAATTGGTATCTCAAAAGAGATAACGTCACTCTCATGTTCATTGTAGTATCATTCACAATAGCCACGATACGGAAACAACTTAAGTGTCCATCGATGGATAAATAAAGAAAATGTGGTTTGTATATATACAATGAAATATTAATTAGCTTAAAAAAATCCTTCTTTAGTGACATGAAGGAATCTGGAAGATAATACTGTAAGTGAAATAAGCCAGATACTTTTAAATGTATGTGGAATCTAAACTGTCAAATGCATAGAAGCAGAGATTTCATTTCTGCAAGATCTAGTGTAAAGCATGCTGACTATAGTTAATACCATATTGTATATAGGCACTCTTAGTGATGATTTCCTTCCTATGACTAGCTGGGTCAATAAGTGAGCAGCTTAAAGGCAGATGCTTTGTGGTGTATTGTGGTACCACAGGGTATGTATTTTTCAATAGATATCACACACCATCTTTATAAATGAAATACTAATATGTAGTCTTGAGTGACTACAAATGCTTCGTGTAGTAAATACTGACTACAGTAATAAGACAAAGACTGAGAAAGGGGGTTCCCCAGGCTCACACACTTTAAGAAAGAATTCCCTGAGCTGTAGAACTGGTCATAAATCTGAGCAGTTGTTAAACAGGTAAGTCGTTAAGTAAGGAGTAGCTGCACATGGTATTTGCTAAGAGAGTAGATCTTAACAATTCTAATCGCACACACTTACACACACAGACAAAAGGAAAAAAGAAAATAGTTAATTATGTGAGATGATGAAGGTAATAGATACGGTAATTAGCTTAATTGTGCCGATCATTTCACAATGTATACAAAACATCAAGTTGCACACCTGAAATGTATATAGTTCCTATTTGTCAATTATACCTCAATAAAACTGGGAAAAAAATATTAAAAATTATGTAAGCATATAACAATGAATTAGGCAAAGATAAAGTTACCTATATTATAGATTCCACACCACTGAAGTGATAGAGCCTATTAAGAAATAACAAAGGGAAAGCTCAACAAATTTAGCACTTTCCTTGCAACTGTGAGGTCTGAGGATAGAGTCACGGCCTGGACTGAAGACCCATATGCTGAACTGCAGCACAACTGGTAACTGCTGAGATGGCAGCAAAGCTTCTTGCCTCCCATGCTAGAGGCCCCAGGTTCAGTTCCCACCCTGTGCAGCTCCACATCTACCTGTGTGGAATCAAACTATGTCACAGCTAACAATGTACAACTATGGAGACTGCTCTGGGCCCTTCCCGCCCACCCCTCTCTCACCTTCTCTCAAACAATAAATCTTAAAATAATAATAATAGTAATAATAATAATAATAACAGACTCTTATATTAAAAAAAATGACAATATCATTGTGAAACACACATGACCAAAAACACAAAAACAACAAAAAAACAAAACAAGAAAACCTAAAAGTGGTAGTTATATCCAGTTTGGAGATTTATATGTCCCATCCTAGGAGGGAAGACCAAGAAGAATCTGCTTAATCAGTCCATGGTAATCAGTAGTAGCCCAGAGGGAAGAAATTGGCAGTAATTAAAGTGGTAGAAAAGTCCACTAGATGTGAAAAACAATCACATATCATATCACTATCACCACACCACCATCATTCAGTAACTACAGACGCTCCCTTCCCTCCTGTAGTCAGCGGCAAGAAATTACATGCTATGGCTTTAAAGTAAGTCTTTGATTTGACTAGGACAAAATATATTGCAATTTTATGCAAAAGTACTCTCCAGTGAAAGAAGTAAATAATGACAAAGGGAATGTGTTTTAAATGATGAACTGCATGCTAGGCTACTTTGCCTGTAGGTATGAAACTGATTCATAGTCTTCAAATCACAGTCTTAAAGCTTCTCTCTGGCAACTGTGATTACTCTTACAATGGATAGAGGAATTGTGAAAAGCATTTATCTCGAGTCACTTCACAAAATGGCACAAGGAAGAAAGCTGCAGAGGTTATACAATACACAGGTGGGGAAAGCATATGGATAGAGTACGATAATGTAAGCCATCAATCCACATGACACCCCAGGGCTATCAAATAACAGAAACCAGAAGGACGCTGTGCTCTGAATCTGTAGTCTTAGGCTTGAATACTGATTCAAAGACCTGCAGGATGTGACACTCAGGGCAATGTATTTCAATAATGTGAAGGAGTAAGATCAACCTTTCTGTGAGAAAGAGATGTAATTTAACCTCCATCTGTCAGGTATAATTCTTAGTCCACAAATTCATGAATCCAAGGATTAGAACTTCTTCTATTTTTTGTAGTTCAATTTAATTTCTAACCCTGATATTTGTCCTTACTGGTTTGGTCCTATTTATTTTAGTAGATAAAAATATATCCACACTTTGATCCACAGTTTTCTCAAGGTATGGGGAGGTAGAATGGCTAGAGCAGGAGTCTACAAACTTTTGGCTTCCCTGGGCCACTTTGGAATAATTGTCTTGGGCCACACATAAAATACACTAATGATAGCTGATGAGCTAAAAAAAAAAAAAAAAAATCTCATAGTGTTTTAGGAAAGTTTACAAATTTGTGTTGAGCTGCATTCAAAGCTGTCATGAATCAACTGCATGTGGCCTGTGGGCCGTGATTGGACAAACTTGGGCTACAGCATGCTTTTTGTCATCTGACATTAGAGATGATTCTTTTTTTTTTTTTTAAGATTTATTTATTGTTTTTGACAGAGAGCGAGATAGATAGATAGATACAGAGTCAGAGACAGAGAGAAGGGTGGGGGGGACCCAGAACAGTCTCCATAGTTGCACATTATTGGTTTTTCCACATAGGTTCATTCCACAGGTGGGCGGGGCTGCACAGGGCAGGAACTGGGTCCGGGTCTCGCCCCGGTGAGAACCGAACTGGGGGCACTCCCCAGTTCAGCATGTGGGTCCTCATGGGCCGGGCCCGGGATTCGATCCTCGGCCCCCTGGGCTGCAAAGTGAGCGCCTAACCCACTGAGCCATCCCGGCTTCCCCAAGAGATGATTCTTGCAATGTCCATTGGCATACCTTCTCTCCCCTCATGAACTCAACAGCTCCTTTCTACATTGCAACCAGCCTCAGGCCCAGGCATATCCAAACTAGGCTCTGGCCCTGTCTAACCAGATAGTATTTTCAGAGGTATTATCACAGTGAACGTGAAGGTCCTCTCTGCTCTCAGGAAACAAAGATACCTCTTAGCCTCTTCAGGTCCATTCTCTTCCAGTCCCTAGAAAATTAAAATACTTCCACTCTTCTGAGGATTAATAAATGTAATCTAAGATATTTCTGAGAGAACTATATTGTACACATTATGTAACATCACAGAAGAGTTTCGGGCAGTATCCTATAATCAAAACAGTCATATTCCTACATTAAAATACATGAGCTGGGGAAGCCGGATGGCTCAGTGGGCTAAGTGCTCACTTTGCAGCCCCAGGGACCAAGGATCGAATCTCGGCCCCAGCCCCAGCCCATGTGGACCCATGTGCTGAACTGGGGAGTGCTCCCAGTTCGGTTCTCACCTGACGAGACCCCGGCCCAGTTCCTGCCCTGTGCAGCCCCACGCCCACCTGTGGAATGAAACTATGTGGAAAAACCAATGATGTGCAACTATGGAGATTGTTCTGGGCCCTCCCCCTTCTCTGTTTCTGCATATCTCTCTCTCTCTCTCTGTCAAAAACAATAAAAATAAAACTAAGAAGAAAAAAAAAAGATAGCAAAACCTCACAAAACCTGCTTAAAGGGGACTAGTAACAACAATGTGCCCTTCTTTAAAAAAAAAACAAAAACAAAAAAATAAATAAAATACATGAACATTCACCCTGTGTAGATAAATAAAAAGATAAACAGCCCTCAGTGCCCATGTCAGTATTGGCTGCCAAATAAGTGTGCTGCAAACTTACAAAATTTGGGTTGCAGGGCCTTTTGGATTTTGTAATCACAGGAAAAGATTGTGGATCTGTAGCTGAATTGGAGTAAGTTAGATATGGGTATGATGTAACTGCACTATAGTGTAACAGAAATTCAAATGAGGAAGGTTTTGCTAAGGGATAATAAGATCTGTAAAGATTTCATAGAGGAGAACACACTAGAATAAAGACAGGAGAATATATGAAAATATGCAAATACCAGAAAATAAAAGGCATCCCATGTGAGGAATAAAATGAACTCAATTATGTTAAACATCATTTGTCATGAAGAAAACACAAACTAAAACAATAATGGTATACACCTCTTAGGATTCTAAAATATAAATATGTGAAAATATCAAATTTTGGTGAGAATGTGGAGCAATAGAAACTTTCATTCACTGCTGGTGAGGATTCAAAATAGTATAGCCACTTTAGAAGATGTTTTGGCAGGTTTTTTGCAAAGTTAAACATGTCTTGCTATACAATTCGACAATTGTGCTCCTATGTATTAATATATACGCACCTGATTTGAAAACCTATATCCAGCATGTGAATGTTTATAGTAACTTTATTCATAATCACCTCAAGGTGTCCTTCAATAGGCAAATGGATAAAGAATTGTGGCACATCCAGACAATGAAATTAACTGAGCGGTAAAAAGAAATGAGCTACCAAGCCACACACAGACATGGAGGAATCTTAAATGTGTAAGTGGAATTATCTAATCTAAAGGGCTACATACTATATCACTCCATTTATATGCCACCTGGAGAAGGTAAAACTATAAAGATGGCAAACAGATCAGTGGATGCCAGGAGTTCAGGGTAGAGAAGGGTTGAACGAGTGAAGCACAGAGGACTTTTAGGGCATTGAGACTGTTCTATATGATACGATAATGGTGGATATCTGACACCACACATTTTTCAAAACTAAAAAAGCTTTATATTACAAAGAATCAACCCTAAAGGATGCAAAAAAATGTTTTTAACCATTTATATGAGAGGGTCTCAGGTTAGAATGTAGAATGTGACAAAAGGATCTAACTGTATTACAAGTATATGAAACAACCTTAGTAGAGAAAATGAGAGAAAAGTGCTGACCTAAGTGATTCTGAAAATGAGTAGAGTCTGTAAATTAAAGACACAAGGAACTGTAGTTGATAAACTAAAATGTGGGTTAAGAAGTCTGAAGCCACTACACATGTAGGCTAGAATTGAACTATTACATTAATAGATGGCAGGTATGTTGGGAGCCAGGTTCTCGCCATTTGAGTTATAGACAAGCAAGGAGCAAAGGATAGAATGATCCTTGTAGCAATCGATTAAGTTGGATATATCAATATGAACTCATGTTTATCTTAATATAGATGCAGACAGTTGCATAGAGAAATAGTTGTAGGTATGTATGAGTATGTATACACTGGTTAGTATACATATATATACTTCCTTGCACGGTTAGCTGAGAGGGCCTAGAAGCAAAGACACTCCAAAAGCAATCAGCACAAATAGTGCTAGCTCTTGATTTCTAATAGCATTCTCCAATCCAATGAACCAAGGCTCCTTGGAGAGTTGGCTGATTCTGGGAGTGGGGCAGAAAATGTGCGAGATGAGCCTGGAGCATCTTGTAGTAGTCCCAGACAGTAATGAAGTAGGGATATGTCAAAGTGACACAGGAGCCACAAGGAAGACTTCCTAATAGCCAAAGCTGGAAGAATGTGAGCAACAAAATAAATAAGGTCATATTGGATTATAGCCCGAAAGTATAAAACAAACATTCATGAATCCCTACTAATATGTAAACAATTAAATAAATAATAGACCAGGCAACTTACCCATACAGAAGAATTCTAAATAATTTATGTAGACACTTTGCCCTCAAGGGGGGTACCCTTAAGTGTGCCCATATTACAGTGAATCCCTTACAAAGAATAAAGTATAAAGAGAGAGAGAGAAAAAAAGTAACATTACCTCGAACAGGTGATCAAGGTTAATAACAGTGAAAAGTCATATTGATAGTATATAAACTTGATATGTCATGATAAGAATACTTTGCCTCTATTGTTTTCCTCCTAAAAACTAGTAACTCCAGTCTAATCATGAGAAAAGCACCTGACAAATGCCATTTGAAGGACATTCCATTCCTGTCATATGCCAGCCATTGTTCTACCCATTGGCAGTGAACAAGGGACCAAAATCTCTACCCTTGAGGACAAGGGTACCCTCCTCTCTAATAAGGAAGACAGTCGATAAACAATATAAATAACTAAGTACATTGTATAGTATGTTATAAGGTATTAAGTTCTGTGTGGAAGAGGAGGTGCAGGTTGTAGTAGTCAACAGGGCACACCTCACTGAGAATGTGACATCTGAGCAAAGACCGGAGGAAACTGAGGGGTTTATTTACCTCAGCAGTTACTGGGGAAAGAGTCCCTCAGGTAGAGGCAAAAGCTAAACCAAGGGCCCTAAGATGGGAATGTGTTTAACATGGTCCCGTGAACACAAGGAGGCCGGTGTGATGGGGCAGCAGGAGCCAAGGGGAGAGTTGTAGGAGATGAGGAGACAGATGCTGGAGGGCCTTGTAGACCATTGTAAAGACTGGCTTTTTCTCTTTGTGAACCAGAAGCCACTGGAGAAAAAGAGCAACGTGATTTCATCTGGGATGATTCTGACTGTGATGGAGATAACACATTGTACGGAGATGAGGACAGACACGGTGAGGCAGATAGGAAGCTACTCTAGAAATCGAGGTATGACACAGGCGGGCTCAGAAGTGGTCCCATTCGAGTCATAGGTTAAGGTGAAGCCTTTGATGTTGAGAGACAAGGAGTTGAGGATAGCTCTGAGGTTTGGGTTCTGAACAACTGGAAAGAAGGCACCACTGCTCTAAAAGATTTCCCCTGTATTAACTCACCTAATCACCACACTAAACTGATGAGAAACAGTGTCATTGTTCCCATTTTCACTGGGGGCACTAAGACACAGAAAGGTTATCCAGGTCACACAGCTAGTAAGTGACAAGAGCTAGGATTTGACCAGACAGGTTGGTTCCAGAATCTGTGCTCTGAACTACTACACCGAGCTTCCTACCATGAGGGCAGCCTAGTCAGAAAAAAGATTTTTGTTTGGGGGGAAAAATTGTAAAAAGACCAAGGATAATTCTAAAATCCAGGCAAAACTATTCGGGCCAGAAGTAGGATGTTTGGCACAGAAATGAAGAGATTTGTGGCCAAGAAGACACAAAACAGGCAGAAAACACACTGACAGGCATTTGTGCAGCTTTGAAGACAGAAGACAGCAGCTCTGAGTTCATAGTTTCACTTTCAGATAGTCAAATGCTTATACCATTCTCACTGAAGCTATAAGGACAAAGCACAGAAAGCCCCCTTGTGTAGCCTGGCACTTTAAGCCAATACTACAGTGTAACAAGCTTTTGCATTTAGTCACCAGATTATCCCCTAAATTAATTGAACACTGTGGGCCCTAGAATATATACGAGGTACAGCAATATTTTCATAATGCTGCAGTTTGAATATGAACACAAATGCTCTTTTGGATGTTAAGTACAGCTTGACCTGATGCAACTTGTCAATACATGCCATGACCACACCCTACCACATAAAAGTAGAACCCTCTGGTCCTCTCTCTGGGCAGCCTGGTATCTATCACAGGATGTCTAGAGAGCCTGTGTCACTGTGTTGCACTGGTAGAAACATCTAGAGAAACTTTTATCTCACCCATCCCCAATTAATACATATCTTATTCCACAGGCTAGAAACTCACTTTTTTTTTTTAAGATTCATTTTATTGTTTTTATAAGATTTATTTTTATTGTTTTTGACAGAGAGAGAGAGAGATACAGAGACAGAGAGAAGGGGGAGGGCCCCAAACAGTCTCCATAGTTGTACATCATTAGTTTTTCCACATAGTTTCATTACACAGATGTGTATGGGGCTGCACAGGGCAGGAACCGGGGTCTCGCCCCGGTGAGAACTGAACTGGGGGCACTCCCCAGTTCAGTATATGGGTCCACACGGGCCGGGGCCGGAATTCGATCCTCAGTCCCCAGGGCTGCAAAGTGAGTGCTTAACCCACTGAGCAATCCCGGCTTCCCCCTATTTTATTGTTTTTGACAGAGACAGAGAGACAGAGAGAGACAGAGAGAAGGGGAGGACCCAGAGCAGTCTCCATAGTTGAACTTCATCAGCTTTCAACATGGTTTCACTCCACACAGGTGGGCGGGGGCCATGCAGGGCGGGAACTGGGCTGGGGGCCTCCTGTATGAAAGGCATGCTCCCTTGAGCCAGGAGCCAAACTCTGTGTGTGTGTGTGTGTGTGTGTGTGTGTGTGTGTGTGTGTGTGTTCCCTAGAAAATCACTTTCTTTTCCTCCCAACTCAGCTCTGTTGAGTCTATATTCTCTGTACATCTTATTTCATATTTTTACCAACTGATACCAAGGGATTTTAAACACATGATCTCATTTAAACCACAGAGCAACCTAGCAAGAGAACTTGTACTAGTATTCTCATTTTAGAGATGAAGAAATAAGAGCTGTGAAAGGTTAACTAACTGGCTCATCCAGTCACTTGACATCTAACATTCATGCCTTACAGCTGCAGGTTCAACCATATTTTCACACCTGCACGCTTCCCTGGGCCCTGCTACACGTCCCATCAGTCTCCAGATCCAACTCCATCATACCCTCTCACATATCAGCCTCTCTCTTTCCATCACACATTCTGGCTCTCTTCGCCTCATCCTTAATCAACTAATTTATCTTTGCCCTTAATGTCTCGTGCTTCCACCTCTCCCCCCACCAGATGGCTCCTCTTAAGGTACCACTTCAATCAAACCTTAGTGTCCCCCCAGTCAGAGCCCACCTTCCTTTCAGGCCTTATTTCTCTGTAGCATCTACAAAAGGGCCTCACTTTAATTTGGCCATTCATCCAACTTTCCTAATACTTTCATTCCCCTCGCCCTCATTTTGTTATTTCTATTCTTAGAACACCTTGCCCACCAACCCAGCACCCATTTTGAAATTCTGTACATCTTAAATACAGAATTCAAATTCCTTCATAGAATCTTACCTATTTGCTAAGTGACAGGATTTTCACTCATGTAATATCTATCATATACTGCCCTATAACAATGTCTTCTGTGTGTGAGCTCCAGGAGGTCCCAACTATGTCACAGGCATCTCCGTATCACTCTAATGTCTAGTACAGGGCTCTGAACATAGAAAATGTCCAGCAATTGTGTAAGATGCCTTGTTTAAATGAGTATCTGGGTTAAAAACCACCTACCCATGCAAACATATGCAGTTAGAGTCCAAAAAATAAAAAAGATATATACACGCACTTACACCTATGTGTATTCCACAAATTTATTATAATGCACATACATACACACCACCCAAACTTGACAATGTCCAGTTTTCCCCAATCTTTAAAAATTTGACAGAGATAAGAAATAATTAAGAAAATGTAATCTCATAATCTTATAATTTAGATAACAACGTCATCTACTCAATTAAGAATTCTACTCAATTAAGACTGTAAAATGGCAATGTTCCCATAGATATTTAAAATTTTGCATTTCTATTTATTTAAATATAGCTATAGGTTCTCTAGGATTCATAGAGCCTTATGTCAGATTTTGTAACTGGGCTCTTCGTTAGGTAAGCAAACCCACAGGCAATAAAGTCCTGAAAAGTAGGATGAACCCCAACAGAAACTCTCTGTGACCCGTAAAGCCCTTTAATAAACATTGTGAAAAGTCTACATGCAGTGATATGCATTTTAATCTGCTGATGCTTCTGCCAGCTGTGATTTCTTTTCATGTCACATCATTCTAGTTCCCCACTCTGGTTCCTATAATTTAGAATGTGGTTTCATCACATGTTGCTGTTAGCAAATAGGCATGTCAAGCATTTCAGAAACTACAAGGCAGTTAGGAGGTGTTGTACAATGCAGGTCAGAAAGTATTCAAGAAAAAAAATAAAACTATTCTGTTTTATCTTCTTTTATTTTTGCTTGCTTTTGGTCTTTATGCTACTGGGATCTTTGGCAATCATGTGTATATGTAATAGCACCTACCACCTTCTCATTTAGCATAGATTGGATTTGAAGAATCAAAACAGGAAAACACTTAAAACACTTAAAGAATCCTGAGATCATCAGAGAAATAAATTAGGTCTGCTATTTTTTTTTTTTTTTTAGCTCCGCTCTCCTGTTCTTTATTCTTTATCTTAAAAAATATGACAATCTCCCCATTTCTCAACCCTCACCTTCTAATAATGTAAGAAAGTGAAGTCACCAAAAGTCACTTAAAGTCACATAACCTTATGAATCTGGTAAGTGTAAAGAGAAAAGACCACAGTATGGAATTGTAAGGGTTTATAGCTAATAAACACTCAGACTTTGTTGTACAATAAGTATCACTATGTGTTACACAATAACTGAGGCCCATATGCACTAAGTGTATAATGTCATACAAGCATAAACAGTTCTTCAAAATTCGAGTATAAATATAGTAACAAAAACAATAAGCTAAGGAAAATTCTGAAATGTCCAAATATTGCTGTTTCTTGAACAAAACTCTACTGGTCATTATTAGCCTGGGTTCTCCAAAAAAAAAATGTTAGAACAAGAGAATTTTAGAAAGTATCAATTTTAAAGAAACAAAACCTTTGCAAAATGAATTTTAGCCCTTCATTATACAGTTTATAAGTTTGAAAAAAGAAATCCAGGCTGTTAACTACGTAATATTTTTCTCATGCAGTGTATTTATAACAATAACTATTATGCAGTCTTCCTCTCTTTATTGAGACCAATATAACTAAATCTTCCCTGGATAATCTCTGCGTCACAGTTTGCCTCCAATTGTTCCCAAGCTACTGTAACACATCTAGTAACTGTGATGGGTTGTCTAAAATAATTTAGGATTTCAGTGTACCTGCAGTGTGCTAATGATATAAACATTTACACATCTATTTAATATATATTTAACCAAGGTAATCCTTTAAACTGTGAAAAATATGAGAAAGTGACATTACAATACAACAGATAATAGATTTTTTCCACTGTTCTACACAGTACTTTCTCCATTGACAAATTCACCTCTTCCCAGAAGTTTAGGGTTAATCACATACCAAACAGTAATAGCAAAGTGTTCATTAAGCCATTAGAACAAATCACTTTTTAAAAAAATATTAACATAATCTTAGTGTCAAGTACATCCATGTACTAACTGAAAGGATTGTTATGTTTAAACACTTATACAACGAAAGGTTGTGAGGAAGTCTTATTAGTAAAACTGGTAGTAGCTACTCAAGAAATCCATTAAAAACTACTGTCATCGATTTTAAATGACAACTTATCAAAAATCCACTTAATGTTCACCTTTGTTAGTCCTTTAGAATGGAAATTTAACACTAGAGTAAACATAGTGTCTTCTGAGTATAGTCAACAAGCTACAAAGCCAGAGTCCACTGATAGGTTTCCACACCTGGCAGAAGGAATCCATTGTACAGCATGGATCTCTGTCATCCGTACTCAAAATATCTAATGATACTTTTCATTTATACTGAACTTCTTTGAAAAGTACTGTACTGTTTCACACCCTCCTATCATTGTAACAACATGTGCTAAACAAAACCTCTGGATTAGGTTTAAAAGCAGCTGAAAAATCGGCTGCTTTAGGTTCTAATTATCAGATGACTCTTTGGGTGCTTTGGGCTCTCAAATATCAGAAACCCCAATAACTTATCATAAAAATACAAGCTCTTGGTTTTGAAAAATATACAAAATGCACTGCACATGGAAATATCTCTTGATTGTCAAGGAAGACAAGGTGACAGTCTCATTCACAGATTCATGTTGTGCCTGAGTTTCAGTGGTCTTTCCTTTTGGAGATCCCATTTTTCACAGCTTTGGGCAGCCTTTGACCTTTGGTGTAAGCACGGTACCAAAAATGGAGAAAGAGCAGCAGAAAGATGCACCCATAACTCATAATGATGTACACAAAGACTGGAAACTGGTACTTGCAATCCTCCATGAAAAAGAACTGGCCTATGTGGATGGTGACAATAATGAACTGGACCTAACAGATGAAAGAATAAAAAATATTGTTCAGATATGAAGAGTCACAATGGAGCAATTATTTAATGCGTTCCTTGCCTGCTTATGTTTAAACACTCTTCAACCACACTAGTCTCTAGACTACTGTTGGGTAGGAAATTTTATCTTCCAAACTAGCCTTCAAGGGAGTGATAGTGCCTAGAATGGTGTCAAAATCCAAATGGGAATTTGAAACCACTATTCAGTTTGCTGAATTGCACAACTCCTGGGGGCCCTATGCAGATGGCCCTGGAGCTGTGCGATGCAGCAGCCCTTTCATACCCAGAGACCCATCCCAGCAAGTTTTCTTTGCAATCTCTGACTTGAGTCCTTGACTGTGAAATGGCCATGGGACCTCAACCTTATGGCCTAATAGTCTAGGATAGCTTTAATTTCAAATATTTTGTTTCTAGACCAGATATTTCAATTTTAGGGAAATAACTATATTCTAATTAGGGCCCAACTAATTCTGTAGGAGCCAAAGCATCTCTGAGTCCCCTTATCTGTCATCTGTCCTATACTGTCATATATAAAAATATATTCTGTCTGTCAAAGGCAGCAGAGATTGCAAGAAGTGAGATAGCATTAGGAACCGCCTAGTGATGCTCAAGGGTTCTGTGTTCCAGTACATTCTACACCAGGGGTGTTCAATCTTTTGGCTTCTCTGGGCCACAGTGGAAGAAGAAGAACTGTCTTGGGCCACACATAAAATACACTAACACGATTATCAACAGCTGAGGAGCTAAAAAAAACAAACATTGCAAACAATCTCATAAAGTTATAAGAAAGTTTACAAATTTGTGTTGGGCTGCATTCAAAGCAGTCCTTCAGGTTGTAGGTTTGACAAGCTTGGTCTACACAGTGTTAAGAGTGCCACTTTCTGGGCTAATGTCCAGATTTTTTAGATATCTTTTTCTCTCAATTAAAAAGCAACATGTGTTCTGTGGAAATTTTAAAAGTCAAAATATATTAATAAAAATAAATAACAATTACCCATAAGCCACCTAGTTATAACCATAGTTAAGATTTTCACATAGTTTCTTTTGTTATCATCAACTTTCCTTGCATTACCTTAAGGAACTTCTATGACATTCCTGTGCAATAGCTACAATTGTTCCTTGCATTTTGCAGATGAGAATATGAAACCTTAGGAAGCCTAAGGAACATCTTCAACATTCTATGCAGGTGTGTTTGCATATAATCAATACATTGGAAATAATAATAAAAAAACATATAATCTTCTTTCTATGTAAGAATTTTTCCACATTATTAAAAAGTCTTTTCAATACTTAAGAGTATATTAAGTGAAAAAAACCTAATTCAAAATAGTATATGCAACATAGTACAAATCATACAAAAGGTAAATATATATATATGAAAAGCTAGATGAGAAAAAACATATAAGCTCTTATCATCACGGAGTGGTGAAATTATGCTTATTGTTTTTCTCTGATTAATTAGATGTTTTATTACTCCACAATGTGCAATTACTTTAAAATCAGAATATCTACTTACAAATAAAGTAACTGAATAATTTTCATGCTGTCATAATATTCCAAAGTAGGAATTAAGATAATTTATTTCACTATTTTCTTATGGTTGGTTATTTGGGATAATGCCAATTCTGAATGTGATAAGCAACTCTGCAAGGATATTCTCTGATATTGATTTAACATCCTTGAACAGACTAAAATATCAGTTTCTCACCTGGGAGAACACATTATACAACTATGCCAAATTTCATTTAACAAGTTGTAGGATTTTAATAGAAATTAAGCTTCAACAGGCTATCTACACCTAAATTCATGCCTTCAGTGTTATTGGCAGAATATAACACTAACTTGCTATAGACTATAAATCTGAAAATATGAGAATCACATAATTCTTATTTTAATAGAAGATAAAATTTAAAGCAAATCATCATCTCAATCCATGGTTACTCTTCAAAAAAATTATATGCCATATATTTTTAGAATTAATGCTTGGAAACTATTATTAGGTCTTAGTTGAGTACCTCTGCTCTTTTGAACATTGTTTACTTGAGGGACATTGTTTACTTGAAGTCTAGTTCTTAATTTATGTTATCAGAAAAAAAAAAAAGAAAAAAGAAAAACACACTTGGAAAGCAATTGAGGATAATTTTCATGACTTTGTAATATTCAAAAGTAGATATTAAAACAATTTATTTCACTGTTCCTTTATGTTTGGTTATTTAGGGTGTTGTCAGTTTTGTCAACATGTATATTATATCAGCACTCTACATCTTTAATCCTCACAGTAGTTTTGCCAGGTAGAAAAAATACACTTAATAAATGTGAGAACTAGATAGGCAGACACACAGAAAGGCTCAAAATTTTTTTGTTACAGTCTCTCAAGGTCATTTAGATCTAGAATATGAAATTTCTAACTTCTAATTTAATATTATGCCTCTTGAGGTTCATAACTTTGAGATTATTTTTATCATAAATGTTTGTTTTATATAAATGCGTAAATAGTATAAAGATGGTATTAAGACACACATTTTGGTTTAACTGTCTGAGCCTCTTGGCTACCAAATATGCTTTGTTTTCAATAAAGTTACTGACAAAATTTAAAATAACATAGAAAGGATAATGATGTGATGCCATACAGAGGCCAGATACTTTATATCCCTATGGTTTTGTAAACTCTGTTTTTTATTTAGTTAGTATCCTATTACACAGGACAGACAAGTGACTCTAGTTTAGTTTCATATTTTGCTTTACAGCAAATTAATTACTCACAAGTTGTAATGATGTCAAATACTTTTTCCACCACAAATACTTCTGGTAGGCTGGTCCCAAAGCACATAGTCCATAATAGGAATACATGACTACATGTACAGCTGTATTTAGAAGGGCATGGAATGTTCCCAAACCACCTGGAAAATAAAATTGTTATAAAATGGGTCACTGTTCTTTAAAATGAGACATATTTTTAAACTGAATTGAGATTTTAGTATTTCTTTACTTTTAGTAGGAAGAAAATCATACAGTATATAGAACATCATTCTTGCTAAACAGTTATCAAATTAGAGGGAGCTGGATAATATATCATTTAGTAAAATATAAGATGGAAGTCTTATAAAATAAACTAGTATATCTTTGTTATATCTTGACTTAAGATGGCCTTGTGATTTGTTTACTTTAACAAATTAAGTTGAGTTACTTTTTATATTGCTAAATAGTAATCAAGTTTATTTTTTAGTGAGGGTTAACACACATAAAATACACAAAGTACATTAATGTTAAGTGTACAGCTTGATCATTTTTACATATATATGCACCCACATAACCATCACTGAATTCAAGATATAAAATATTTCCAACACCCAGTAAGGTTCCCATATCCTTCTTTAAAGAATACATTGCTCCTAATATAACCTTTATTCTGACTTCTTTCACTAATTATTAATTGTGCATGCATTTATGCACATAAATGGAATTATACTGTATATATGCTTTTGTGCCTTTCTTTCAATCAACATGTCCTTAAGATTTACCCATATTGGTGTGCATATTAATAGATTGCCTTTGTATTGATGTGTAGTATCACACTACATGAATACATCATAATTTATTAATTCTTCTATGAAAAGATATTTGGATTGTTTCCAATTTGGGTTATTATGAATAAAGCCATTAAGAATACTTTTGCACACGTCATTGTGTGAAATAAAATTCACTTTTTCCACTCTGAATTTTCCATAAGTATTTTTAGTGCCACAAAACTTTGGCAATAAAACCACAGGCTTTTGTTACTGTTAGTAAGCTAGCTAGGTTTGCTTTAATCAATTACTGTTTTTCCAAAATAACTATTTATTAATTGTGAAATCATCTTTGTTTACTGCTTCCATTTGCTTATTATGAATTGTGCCTTCCTCTCTTGGTTGTTCTCTTCTAAGTTCACCACAGATTCTAGTGATCACGTTCAATTTAGAATAGAAGCAAAGAACTCTGGGGGAATGTAAGCAAAGATCATTTCAATTGCCTTTAGCTGAAGCAGTGGTACAGTGAAAGGGGTAACAGGGTGATTCGTTGGGATGGGTGGGGAGAAACACAAAACTCTTCTCTAGCATCTCTTACAAAGAAGCACAATCTAGAGGAATGTACATTATTTATGTATAGCCACTTATAACTTAGTAATGTTGGCCTGCAATTAAAATTTTTCTCCATAATATTCTGTTCCCTTATTTAAGTATTCCTTTTTTTTTTTTTAAGATTTATTTTATTGTTTGAAAGAAAGTGAGAGAGAGAGGTGGGTAGGGCCCAGAGCAGTTTTCACAGTTGTACATCATTGGTTGTGACATAGTTTCATTCCACACAGGTGGATGTGGAGCTGCACAGGGGAGAACCAAGCAGGGGCCCTCCTGCATGGGAAGTAGAACTTCTGCCACCATCTGGCAGTTACCAGTTGCACCACAGTTCAGCATATGGGTTTGCAAGGGCCAGACCAGAATTTGATCCCTTGTGATTGCAAGGCAAGTGCTCAACCTGTTGAGCTATCCTGGCAAAACATCACAAATTTGGACTACTTATGTTAGAAGAAGGACCAAATTCATAAACACTGAATTACAGAAAGTTTAAAGTAAGATAAAAATTGTTGCATAGTAGAATCGAATTACTTTTTAATAATCATTCATAATTGCAACAATTCTAGATATTACCACTGTTAAAGTATTACTTTAAAATAACCCCTTTTAAATAATTTTAAGTAATTTAAATATTCCCCTAATGCCTCATTTATGCTGTACTGTGCTTCATAAACATTCGTTTCCTAAATAAAGTAAATAAAATTTCAGCTACTTCTTTAATCATCACAATTTTCAAATCAGAAGAAATTGAATTAGTAAAGTTTATTACCAAACTCCTTACTTTCATTATTAACATTTACATTTGGATTAGTCTTCTTTCCCAAAAGAAACTTGAATACATAAATTATACTGGTGTTGCAAACACATTTCCTAGGGTAATTTAAAACAGATTAGTTGTTTGTTTCTGAAAGTTTTCAAGTCAAGCTGCTTAACATGGGGCTAAGTCAAATTTGATGTCTCTTTGTGACTCATGATTATATACACTCAGGATATCCACTACACTTTTGATAGCAAGCTACTGCAGAGCCTGTCTCACTAAGATACCACTTCCATTTGTTGGTAGAACAGTATCTATTTTCCAGTCAGAAGCTTTTCCCATTTAAATATCGTAAAAAAAGCATCCTATGGAAAGGAATTTACCAAAACACTAGGAGGGGATTCTGGGGTAGTTCAGAAATTGAGTGCTTGCCTTGCAATTGCAAGGTCAAGGTTCGATTCCCAGCACTATTGTCAGCCCCGGTCTCTGCAAACACCATATGCTGAATTGCAGAGCAACTGGTAACCACTGAGATGGCTCAGTAGTGAAGGTTCTCACCTCCCATGTGGGAGGCCCCCGGTTCAGTTCTGGCCCAGTGCGGCTTCAAATCCACCTGTGTGGAATGAAACCGTGTCTCAAGTAATGATATATAACTATGGAAACTACTCTGGGCCCTCCCCCTTCTCTCTCTGTCTCTCTTTCTCTCACCTTCTCTCAAACAATTAAAAAAATCTTTTAAAAAAACACTAGTATAACTAAGACTTTGATTATTGATTGAAAGAAGCTTTCAAATAAAATAAACTTGCATATTTTCTCTAGTTATTTTACTAAATGTGTTCACAGAACAATCACATTTTAATTAGTAATATTTTCCTCATCTTTGGGAGGCTTTTCTAATAAAGTATTTCCTAAGTTTGCTTTCTTCTTCACAATTACAGTTCTGAAAAGCAATCATCTTAGAATGAATTACAATTAGTGCCATCGCAATTTACTCATTTGGATTGGGAAAAATAAAGGATTTACCTGGGTAATTATCATAATTCCCCATGACTCTGGAAGGGATTTTAGGCATAATTAATATAAAAGCCTGCCACAGAAATATTTTCATAATATTCAAAAGAAAAGCTGAATTGCTATTATCCCAGAGAGTTACACAACAGGCAAACAGGAAATTAAATCAGCTGTGTTCAAGTTTTTGAAAGGACAGTTTAAAATGCACAATTTCACTGTAGGAATGGAAGCCAGTGCCAAACCACATTTCTGAAAATGCCTCAGCTTTTATTGCTATGCTTGTCACTGAATAGATATCAGGTGTACACATGTTTACTACACTCTACATGCAAGACTGAACAGAAACTCCAATTCATGGAGCATATCAGAAAGAAGAAAACATTATTTTCTATTATTTATATTTTGTAAGGCACAAGGGGGATTAAAGTATGGACAATGAAACAACTACAATGTACTTGATGTTCACAAGCATGGTCACATTGAAAAATTGAGGTATGTTTCCAGTAATTTATCCATTTCTTCCAGGCTGTCCAGTTTGTTGGCACATAACTGCTCAAAATGTTTTCTTATAATTCTTTATATTTCTGTGGTGTCAACTGTCACTTCTCCTCTTTCATTTCTGATTTTATTTATTTGGGTCCTCTTTTTTTCTTGATGAGTCTGGTTAAAGTTATATATGTTCAAAGAACCACCTCTTGGTTTAACTGATCTTTCATATTGGGTTTGTTTTGGTTTTTTTAGATTTCATTTCTGCTCTGATATTTATCATTCCTTCCTTCTACTCACTTTGAGCTTTGTTTGCTGTTCTTTTTCTAGTTTCTTTAAGTGTAAGATTAGATTATTTATTTTAAATTTTTATTGTTTCTTATGGTAGGCCTGTATTGCTATGAATTTCCCTGTTAGGGCAGCTTTTGCTGTTTCCCATAGATTTTTTGGTCATGTGTTTTTATTTTCATGTGTTCCAAGATATAGTTTGATTTCTTCCTTGATCTTGTTGTTTACCCAAACATTATTTAGTAGCATGCTATTTAGCTTCCATGTGTTTGTGTTTTTCAATTTTTTTCTTATAATTGATTTCTAGTTTCATACCATTGTGGTCAGAGAAGATGCTAGATATCATTTGAATCTTAAGTTTATTGAGATTTGTCTTGCGGCCTAATGTATGATCTATCTTAGAAAATGTTCCATGTTCACTTGAAAAGAATGTATATTCTGCTGCTTTGTGGTGAAATGCTCTCAAAATATCAATTAAATTCATCTGATCTAGTGTATGTCATATAAGGCCACTGTTCCCTTGTTGATATTCTGTTTGAAAGATCTGTCCATTATTGCCATGAAGTGGTAAAGTCCCCTGCTATGACTGTATTATTGTCAATCTCTCCTTTTATCAGTCAATATTTGATTTATATACTTAGGTGCCCCTGTGTTGGATGCATAAAGGTTTACAAAGGTTATATCCACTTATTGGATTGATCCCTTTCTCTCTTTGTCTCTTATTACAATCTTTATCTTAAAGTATATTTTCTCTGATCTAAGTACTGCTAGCCCAGATTTTTATTCATTTCCACTCACACAAAATATATTTTTCTGGGGTTGCTTGGATGTCTCAGTGGGTTGGATGCTCTTCTTGCAGCCATGGGGTCCAAGAATCAAGTCCTGGTCCCGGCCCATGCAGACTCATATGATGAACTTGGGTGTGCTCCCCATGTTTGACTCCCACCCCAGGTGTGCTTCCCACGTGGGAGGCCCCAGACTCACAGGGGCATGCCTCCCATACGGGAGGCCCTGGCCTGATTCCTCTCCTGCATGGACCCGCACTCACTTGTGTGGAATGAAATTATGTTGAAAACTTATGACATACAATTATGAAGACTGATCAGGGCCCCACCCCCTTTCTCTCTCTGTCAAAACAATAAAATAAATCTTAAATATATGTATTTCGCCCCCACAACCACCACCCCCGCCATCCCTTTACTTTCAATCTGTGTGTATCTTTGGATCTATAATGGGTCTCTTGTAGATAGCATATATAAGGGTCTTGTTTTCTTATATATTTAGCTGCCCTATGTCCTTTGATTGGACCATTTAATCCATTTACATTTAAAGTGATTACTGATAGATACATAGTTATTGCCATTTTATTATTCATATTTATGTTCTTTTTATTTCTTCTCCTTCTTCTTCTTAAAGAAGTCCCTTTAACATTTCTTGTATTAATAATATTGGTTTGGTGGTGATGAACTTCTTTAACTTCTTCTTGTCTGGAATGCTCTGTATCTCTCCTTCAATTTTAACCCTTTTACTGCCAGCCCATTCCGTTGGGGTGTGCGAAGACCGCCAAGACCACTTTCAGGAATTTTGCAATATTCCAGATTTTGAATTATTTCTAGTCC
Organism: Craseonycteris thonglongyai; assembly: GCA_004027555.1. NCBI lineage: Eukaryota > Metazoa > Chordata > Mammalia > Chiroptera > Craseonycteridae > Craseonycteris > Craseonycteris thonglongyai. Next base: position 38,592 of record PVKE010005663.1, read on the forward strand.
TTAATTTGATTTAATACATCTAGTTTTTTTCCCAATGGTGAAGATATATTTGGGGCTTAGAATCACTGAAGAATTATGCGGGTTGACTTTAACCGAGTCAAAAGCCTTTATTTTTGCCACATATAATCAGGTAAAAAAAGTCAGCCAATATATCGGCCTGTGGCAGTTTTCGCACAACCAGTGAGGGCCGATATATTGGCCTGCTGGCAGTAAAAGGGTTAAATGATAGACTTACTGTGTAGAGTAGTCTTGGATGTAGGTCTTTTCTTTTTGTCACTTTGAATATTTTATGACAATCCCTTCTTTCCTGAAAAGTTTCTATTGAGAAATCAGCTGACAATCTTATAAGAGCTCCCTTTTTAAGTAATTAATTGCCTTTCTCTTGAAGCTTTCCAAGCTTTTGATTTATACTGTATTTTTCTTAAAAAATCAAAATATCCTTTAATATGGTAGGATGCTTAAAGAAGTTAGATACACTGTAATTTGACACATCTTTAAAGAGTTGTTAGGGGTTAGGTTGTATATCAGTTACAGGAAATTTAAAGGCAAAGAAGATTTCAAAGTTGGGGTGAACATTCTAGCTTCTTGAAAACATAAAGAATTGATATTTAACTATATTCCTATAAACCCAAGACTTTCACCATTGTACTTATTTGTTTGTTTATTTAGTATTAATTTATTTAAATATATTTAATAGAACTATATGGCAAAACAATAAAATTCAAACAAAAACCTAAAAAAAATATGTGTAGAAGACTGTACCCAAAAGTTATGCATTTCTAAAGTTGGGTTGGGAAGAAATCTAGGTAAGCATCCTACATGTAGGTTTCCAACAATAATGAAAGTCAGAATTTTGATCAAAGTGACCCTTTGATATTTTGAGTTTCTTTTAAATCAATTTATGGATAGAGTTTGTGTTTATAGTATACAAAAATGTTATTATTTATAATACGTGATCCCAACTCTCCCTTGGCTACCTGCAGCAAATTTGACTCCAAACCACCAGGTCCATGGCATGATGGTATGATGGAAGACATGCAGAAAAGTCACTTGGGTATTTTTCTTACGCAGAACAAAAAAGATCTGAAATAATTTAAAGAAAATCAAGTTCATATAAAATCATGCAGTAATTTATCTAATGTTATAAAAATATTGGCAAGGTGCAAACTAGTTCACATCTTAATTTGCCTTAGGGAATGCTCATAGAAGCAACTGATTCTCCAAGGGGCATTTCAAAAGCTAATTAGTATGAAGGAACTTGGGTATGATGCCTAGTTATGGGAGAATCAATAAATAGTAAAAATAAATTGTATGCAGACTTGAAAATCAAAGCTATAAAGTGAAGAATATGGTTAAAAATTATTTAAAAATGGTATTTGTAGGAAAAAAATCCACATGGATTTTGAAGTATATGGTAAAGCAGGTAATCTAAATTCTTATGACTAAAATTGTTCTACGTTGCTCACTAACAAATTTACATAAAAGATTAAGCAGACCAAAAGAGTACTTACAACAAATCAGAAGTTAGCAAATTATTAAAGAAAAGTTAATTGGGGAATCAAGATGGAAAAAAGGCAAAGCTTCCTAGGGAAAATCAGAAGGGCAACAAAGGCATCATCCAGATTAAATGTACCCAGTGGTTTGTAGAAACTCTAAAAACAAACGAAGGAGTAGAATAGAAAAGATTTAGGGGAAACTTTTTTTTTCAAAAAATATTCAAAAGCAGAATTAAATGTTTAAAAAGTATTCAAAATTCAGAAGACCAGTGATGAGTTAGACCTTTAAATCCAGCACTAAACAAAGTAGCAGAAACAAAAACAAAAACAAAAGTATATGTAGGAGTATTTCAGAAGCATAGTTTGAGGAAGGACATAGAGGCCACAACAGATTCCTATGGAAGCTAGAACTGAGAACATGCGAAGCAGAAGCAATGAAACCAACATGCATTTACTTAAGCACATGGAAGAAGTCAGCATGGTGCAATAGACAAACCCATAAAGCGGAAAACTCGGGTCCTAATACCCATCAGCAACAGTATTCCTTGGGTAAGCCACTTAACTTCTTGGCTTCGATATATTTTCAGACTGAGGGCTTTAGATTTTAATAGCTCAACAGTTCTCAATCCCGGAAGCTTTCTGAAAATAGCCATGCCTGGTCTCTACTCTAGATCATCTAGCACCAAGTCTCTGGGGATGGGGCCCAGGCTTTTTGCTTTCTAATGCAATTAAGTCTATTACATGATGAGGATTGAGAACCACTGGGCTATAGAAGGAATTCTCAAAGTGTGCACTTCGGACCAACAGTAATATATAATAACATCACTTGAGATCTTTCTAGACATGCAAATTCTTGAGCTCCACCTAAGACCTATTGCATTAGATAACTCTGGGGGTAGGATACAGGTATCTGTGTTTTTAACAAGCTCTCTAGGTGATTGTAATGCATGCTAAAGTTTGAGAATCTGGATTGATTCTAAGCTCCCTAAAGTCCTTTCCTAGTCTAACCTTATGTGTATAAAGTTATTGATATTTGCTACAAGAAATGTACTGGTATATATTCTGAAGAGAGAGCACAATTGTTAGTGTTAGGTCCAAGGTGATTTCAAATAACTAAGACCCATATGCCACAAAGATATAATAAATAACCAGCTTTCTGACTCTGAAAACAAAAGTGCATAGCTTTCTCTTCTCCCAGGGCCCAGTCACCTAAATTCAGAGTAGATCCTCAAGCAGAGAGTGGTCCCAGTAAGCATGAATTTCAAGGGCAGATGGAGGTAGTTTTGATTTTACCACAACCACTGATATCCCGAGGTAACTTATGAGGTGAAGTTTATAAATTCTAAAGCATTGATCATCTTAAAGGTGTATGGTTGACACAGTGCTCTGGTATGAAGAACCAAAGGTAAAACGTTCTCTTTATTTCCTAAACTTGCTTCACAAAACAACTGCCATCGATCTACATTAAGATGCAGTTTTATAGTGCATGTGACAGTAACATGCGTATCTTAAACAGGTGGTATATATTTTAAAAAACCTTTTAGAGCTTACAAGAGACTGAAAAATAAGGTTATTCTATCTGTTCTCTAAAATTATTGATAGTAAAAGATAATAACAGGTTTGCCAGAGGAGGAGAGATAACCAAAGTTATCAGACAACTGAACTGAACTGAAGTTTATTGCTTTCATTGAAACATCAAACATTTACCAAATACAGTGACTACATACTCACAGTATCTAACAGCTCAATAAATTTGGAGAAGTAATAAAGCCAACAGGTGCGTGCCATCTGCAGAGACCACAAAGACATGAATTTATTTTATTTTTCATAGAAGAAAAGTATCTTTTTAAAAATCTTTGCAAAAGACACATAGCATAAAATTCACCATCCTAACTTTTTAAGTGTACAGTTCAGAGGCATTAAGTACATTCACATTACTGTCCATCGCTAGAACCCTTGTAATCTTGCCACACTGAGACTATACCCATTAAACGACTCCCCATCTTTCTTTCCCCCTAGCTACTCACAACTATCACTTTTCTGTCTCCGAAAGAAGACTAATCCAGGTACACAGAATCATACTGTATTTGTCCTGTTGGGCCTAGATTATTTCACTCAGTATAATGTCCTCAAGGCTCATCTATGTTGCAGTATCTATCAGAATTTCCTTCCCTGTTAAGGCTGAACAATATTCCATTATATGTATATACCACATTCTGTTTAACCATTCATTCATCAATTGACACTTGAGTTGTCTCCATTTGGGGGCTATTGTGAATAATGATATTTCACATGAATATGGGTGTATAAATATCTCTTTGATTCCCTGCTTTCAATTGCTTTAGGTATATGTGCAGATGTGGAATTGCTAGACCATATAGTAACTCTTTCTAATTTTTTTGAGGAAGCAAATATAAATTTTTAAATCCAGAAATTTAAAAAAAAAACACCACAACACTCATTTTCATTTTACAGAAATTAACACACCTGACTTTGATTCTTTCCAGTAATTTTTAGCTTTTTTCTCTCAATACATATATTCTAATAATTGAGTCATTTATTCATTTTAAGTTTAACATTAAGTGTTACAAATAGAACCCAAATAATTTTAACACTGAGTTTGAATTACAAACTTTTCCAAAGAGAAACTTACCCTCAATGCTGTAGGTGACTGGGAATAGTCAACAATGTCACATCGAAATGAATAACCTGTACCCCAGCCAGACATCACAAACTGCAAGACAACACATACATATTAAAGGAGGAAGCATTTGCTCAACAGCTACAACAAAGGTAGTTTTGATGGTCTCTTTATTTGTTCTCAGCTGGGTCAGCAGTGCAGAGGGAAAGGCAGGCTAGGACAATCTCAAACTAGGAACTCTCTTGCTATCAAAGCAATAGGAACTTTCAAAATTATAAACTCATGTATTATTTATATGAACTGTATCTGGAATCACATGCCCATTTCTTGGGATAATGATTCTAATACAGAAGAAACAACACACTGGGAATGTTTTGCTTAAACAGCAAATACTGATAGGTATATGCTAGTATATGCACATATATGTACACCTACCGATACAAGGGCTGTCCAGAAGTATCCAGCCATGTAATACAAAAATAGAGGCATTTATGCTGGATTTTTTTCTGAACAGCCCTCATATATGCCAGTGCATATATTTATTATTCTAAAGGGAATAACTAGACCTGAATTCAGTCTTTTCTGGTGATTTCCAATCTTCCTAATTAGTTTATAAATAAGTGGGAAAACCAAAATTCCTCAATGTATTCATAATACGATTGTAACAACTGGGTTTTTCCTGTCCTAGGCTAGTGGATGTAATGTAAAATGATAATCCATGACTTTTAAAACCAAGGTTGACCATGTATTATTTTTGCTTTGGGTTCACATAACAAGTAAGAAAGGAAAACCTCAACAATAAGAGTGCAGTCTGACAAGTCTTAATTCCAACACACCCACAAAGTGACCTTAGACTAGTGGTGAAAAGAAAAAGCCTATTGTTGAAAAGTCTGAACTGTGATTCAAAGATTATATTGACATTCTTTCGTATGATGGTGGGAAGGTCTTCTTTTAAGACCATATCTGAAAATAAGAAACACCAAAGGCTATCATTTTAAATTAATGCTTATATTAAAATGTTTGGCTTAATTTAGAGTTCTCACAATGTGATCAGTTCTTCTCTCTATTGATGTCCTATTATCACAAATGCCAACATTTCCCCTAGAACATATTCTTTCTCAGTATAATCATTATATCATTTTTGGCCACTGAAGTACATTTTAAATTCCTATTTTTTATTACTGTTAAAGCTAAAATGACAACTTTATAATAAACTAACTTCTAAAATCAAAGGTTTATGAGGCATTATCAAAATGTTATTTTAATGGTAAAAAAAAAAGAAACAGAAGAAAAAAACTATTTAGACTGTGATATTTTAAAACACCATACTTATCATATGGGCATTGGATTTACTAATCACTCCATAAGGCATATAAATGTCTAATTACTATGTGATATACCTGAAACTAATATAATAGTGTATATCAACTATAGTTGAAATATAATTTATAAACATTTAAAATAAATAAATTTAAAAACACACCATTTTTCTCTAAAACTAGCTCCTAGCTTGATTTATAAGATAACTGCACTGTTAACTTGGTAAGTTATTAAATACTGAAAATTAAAATTTAGAAAATATAAGCCATATTTCAGGGGTGAGAAAAATCTTACAAGAACAAGTCAAATTTCTAAAGAACAAGGTACAGAGATGGCTAATTCTGCTCCACAAAATCCTAATCTGTCAGTGAGCATCCTCATATTCTCCTGAGCTCAGACTTAACTTCTGACTAATGCAAGTAAAATTTGAACGCCATTTACCTAAGTGGGAATGACTGAATCTCCACTTTTCCCCACCCCCAAATGAGCACTGTGCTGAATAGAAACTGTGTGACTTGGCCTTCTGTGGGGTCTTCACTGGTCTCTACTAGAGTCTGACTGATGCCACATAACTAGGACATGGGACCCATCACTATGAAATAAGGCATATGGGTTCATTTAGTCTAATGTACTTATGTTTCAGCTTATTCATGTTTGCCCTAACAGCCCTAGTAGAGGTGTTTACCCTATAGACCAAATGCAATTGGGCTGCACATAATAAACCATATGCTTGGATGTGTCCTGGATTCAGGCTCAACCTAATAAACCATATGTTTAGATGTGTCCTAGAGATGACATGCTCTCAGCTGTCAAAAGTCTTTCTTCAAAGAGAGGAACTTAATGCTTTCCAGATACTAAGTTTAAGAACATTCTAAAAATCTGTGGAGCTTTTGAGATATATGTCTACGGTATATTGCAAGCTATCAAGAAGAAACAGTAATAATTTATATGTAGCAAGTAATAAACACCTAAACTGGCATATAAGTTAACTCTTGTATTAGTGGCTACTGGGAGACAGAAATTCTCAAATTCAGATATTTTCAAACCTCCGTTTATGTTGTAGTTGCTAAACTAGGTATTAAAACTTATTGATTATACCTGAATTATTTCCTGAGAAATATATTGAGAACATCACATTCAATGACACAATCAGACACAGAGCATAAAGAGAACTGCAAGGCAATTTGGCTCAATCTCAAAAAGTGTGAGAACTGAGATCCAGAGAGGTTAAATGACTTGCTTAAAATCAGGTAACTAGTTAGTAACATAGCTGGGACTAGTCCCTGGTCTCATGGCTTCCACGTCTGGTCTTAACACTGTCCTCTTATATCCTATAGTAAGCTATATCCTGTCTCTGATTACATGCTAAGAGCATGTATTTTCCTTGTTCCCCACTTCTATCACTCCTTCCCTTTTGATTACTCATGTTCCAGAAAGGACAGAAAGGTGGTCTTTGAGTTAGTTTTGGAAATAAAGTAGAAGAAATGGAAGGTAGTAATGTAAGTCCAGAGTTCAGGGAGACCTGTGAGAAATGCAGCCAGAATAGATTAAGGGTGACTTGATCAGGGGGTTCAGAGCAGGAATCAGGATGGAAGGATGTATGTGCAGAGGCCACGGTGTCAAGTCAGGCCAGAGGCCCATGCTGGACTCTCGTGAGTCCCAGGATGAGGCAGCATATGCTGTGCTGCAGAGGAAATAAATAAGGAGCAGAGGAAGAGGAAGCCAGCCAGAATTGGAAAAGAAGCAAGGAGCTCAGAAAAGCAGTGTTAGTAGCATAGGGAGAGAAAGAGAATCCATGAATCCATTTTGGGGGGGTCCTGAAAGATCCCCATCTCTCTTGCTAACAATTTAGTGACATGCTCCCTCATCTATTATACTACTTCGTATGAGTCTAAGTTCTCTATTTCCCCAATGCCAAGCTAAACAAAACCAAAAAAGTCTACCATCTTGTAGATCATCAGAGCAGGTAGAAACCAAAGGTTCCTACTATGATGACTATAACTCATTAGAGTTAAGATGAGCTCTGATGTCAGGCAGACCTGGATTCAAATGTCAGTCCTTCATTTACCACCTATGCTACTTGAGTAAGTTACTTAATTTCTCCAAGTTCGAGTTTCCTTAAAACTCACATTTATAGATTCATTCAATAATCTATTAAGGCTAACTACTGCAAGTCCCTGGACTTAATTTTGCTCACTACTTGTGAGTAGACTATACTGAGATCATCTTAGAGTTCAATGTCTGGTCTACACATAATTTTTGGCAAATCCCCACTCTAGTGAGCTAAAGTTTCTAAAATTCTTTAAATCTCAGAGTTGTACAATCATAACAAGAAACACAATGACAGATAAACAGGAAGACTCAGGCAAAATGCTCCCATAAGAATACTGAAGACACTTGCCTCATAACACATATACACAGAAAAGAGTACTATGAAAAAATTGTACGTTATCATCGCTTTCTTGAGTTCAAAGGGCTTTCGATTCTCCATTAGCTTTGGCCCCAGAGAAGTGACAAAATAGACATAGACTCCCAGGATGATCGTCTGGGGTAGAGGTGAGGACATGAGGAGCCAGTCTTCAACTCTTGGATCTAAAGGAAAACAAAGATGTAAGTGCATATCCACTTTGCCAAAAGATAACTGACAGCAACCAGCATTTCTTTAAGTGAGCAACTAGACCCAAACATTGACAATGGACTACTTGGGCAATGATCACTACTATCTTCAGGAAGGGTAAAGGGAAATCACTAAGGACAGTGATGGGGTTAGAAACAGTGAGCCTGTGAGCACCCTATGCCTCAAAGGGCAAGGGAAGTAGTGGCTACCAGAACCCAGTGAGAGTCACATGGAGAAGCCCACTGGAGAGGAACTGTGAATTCCAGCTGAGGGATGCGGCTAGCACAAAGCAATTCTACAAGGGGTGAGGGGATGCAATACACCATTATCACTGTTCTCTCTCTCTGTCTCTCTCTGTCTCTAGTTTTATGGGGCTCTTCATTGGCTGAACCCAACCAGAAACTAGAGGGCAGGGGAGCAAGCTCATAGAAATAGTCTGTGCTGATCATTCACAACATGCAGAGTGGAGGTGGAGGACAGAAGTCCCTCAGCATGGTTCCACCATTCAGCTATAAGTGCTACAGAAATTTAGACTTTATCTCCAGATATTCTTTTATATATATATAAAAAAAAAGTTTGTTTTCCATTTCTTAACTTGCTTCTTTTCCCCAAGAAAACTGGGACATTTCCATATATAAGGTACTGTATCATAGAGTTGAAAGCGACCTTAGTATCACCTAAGAATCTAAAGTGTGGGTTCTAGGTATCCTAAATGTGAGCTAACCAACCTGACTGATATTTTGAGAAAAAAAAAAAAAAAATGGATTAGCCTCATAAAATGTAAGAAAGAAATTTATCCAATCACTGTTAGTTCCAAGCTAGGAGATCAAAATTGCAACTCAAGATGAAATGTGATTAATTCTATAATAATCTTAAGTAGCTCAGGAGTAATTTTGCTAAATTGTCTCAGGAAGCCGGATATTATTAATATAAAGTAAAATATGTATGAACAAATTTCCAGGTGCATCTGATTCAAAATTGAGTTTTGATTAACCTTAGGTTGCTAAATACAATCACTTTATCAACTAGAAAAGAGAGATGGGGAGAATACAGGCCTTGCTCACATGAACTGCTAATGATGTAGCTAATTACCACAAACTTTGAATATCTTTCAAGCCTGACTTCCAATCCAGTGCAACAATTTCTTCAATATAATCCATAATGGATGACTCAGTTGGCCTTGATTTTATTGCTGGGGAGCTTGCTCCCATTTGACACTCGAATGTACTAAGGCATGGCTTTCATTATTAAAGATAATTTATTCTGCAATCAAATAGGCTTCCCTCAAAACTACCAATGGTAGGTGTAGATGATTTTTTTTTCTTTTTCTTTAAAAGCAATTTTAAATGTTTCTGTTAACAGACATCGTTTATATGACTGAATATGAAGGGTTTTGTTTTTTTTGTTGTTGGTGGTGGTTTTTCTCTTCCTTATTTTTTAAGTGTCAGTAAAGGAATTCCTGAATTAGAGAAGGAGATATGCAAGGGCCGTCAGAAAAATCCAAGCTACAATTGTCTCTATTTTCCATAGTACACAGCTGGACACTTCCCAGACAGCCCTTGTACTTCATCTCTTTCATTGACTCAGCACGTGGGGGAGAAAATCAAATGACATCATCTTTCCATTAGTCCACTGGTAGCTGTAGAAACAAAGCAAGCCAGGAAAAGCACGCTGGGCTGGCTCAGGAAGCAGAACAAAATAATTTTAAAATAAATAATTTTTCCTGTAATTTAACTTCTTTTTTTTTAAAGATTTAAAAATTTTTTTATTGTTTTTGACAGAGAAAGAGAGATACAGAGACAGAGACAGAGAGAAGGGGGAGGACCCAGAACAGTCTCCATGGTTGCACATCATTGGTTTTTCCACATAGTTTCATTCCACAGGTGGACGGGGCTGCACAGGGCAGGAACTGGGCCGGGGTCTCACTCCGGTGAGAACTGAACTGGGGGAACTCCCTAGCCCAGCATATGGGTCCACTTGGGCCTGGGCCGGTATTTGATCCTCGGTCCCCGGGGCTGCAAAATGAGCTCTCAACCCATTGAGCCATCCCGGCTTCCCCTAATTTAACATTTTAAGCACACATGTTGTTGTTGTTTTTAATCCTGTGTGTGACTTTCAAGTTCTATTGATCTAAAAAAAAAATCAGGGGAAGCCGGGGTGTCTCAGTGGGTTGAGCGCTCACTTTGCAGCCCCGGGAACCGAGGATCAAATCCCGGCCCATGCGGACCCATGTGCTGAACTGGGAAGTTCTCCCAGTTCAGTTCTCTCTCTGTCTCTGTATCTCTCTCTCTCTCTCTCTCTCTCTCTCTCTCTCTCTCTCTCTCTCTCTCTCTCTCTCTCAAAACAATAAATAAATAAATAAAAGATGTAGTCACTTAAAAAAAAAAAAAATCATTACCGGTACATCCTTTGGGAAAAGCTAGCTGATTTGATTTCTTGATACTTTAAAGCAAATAATAAAAAAAAAAAACCCCACTAAGCTTTTTAATCCTATTTCAACAAAGCTCTAGAGTCAGCTGGCTTGGGTTTTGATCCTGGCTGCTTTATTGATGACTCCTTATGTGACCTGACACCACTGACTTAACTTCTTTTTGCTTAGTTTCTTCATCTATGAATCGGGCATAAAGAAGCATATAGTATCTCATAGAGAATTTAGTGCATTATTCTAGGTAAAGAGCCTAGCACAGCCTAAGTAAGTATTGCTACTACAGTATCATTACAGCAGATCCCAATTCCGTCAACACAACAGAATCACCATGGGAGTGTCTAAAAATCAAGTGGTCAAAAAACAACCCTGATCCAACTAAATCAGAATCCCAAGAGATGAATCCCACTCATCCATATTTTGATAAAACCTTCCCAAGTAACTATAATGAACTGTCAGAGTTAAGAACCAAGGGCTCTTCGAGCTTTCTCCTACATTCAGGGCCTCGGAGTCCCTCACTAGGTGCTCTGTAGTAGTCTTTTACGTGGTTTCCCAGCCTCCTGACCCAATCTGCTACATCTAGTCTCTCACACAGTTGCCAAATTCACTACCTAAAAGTACAGCTCGGCTCAGATTATTCTTCTGCTTAAAGTAGCTTTCTCGACTGAGCAGATAAAATTCAGTTATTAATATTTTGTTCATGACTTTGACAACTGTTCATTTCTCCTGCCTTCTCTTTTAGCAATAGTTACACCTTTCGGAATGGGGAGCCCACTACCATATGAGGCAGTGGGCTCCGCAGGATGACAAGTTTACAAGTCAGGTGCAGATGATGACTTGATAGGGGGCATTGTACAGGGGACTGCTCAACAACATTTAAAGTTAATCTTGACTCAGTCTGTGATTCCACATATTACAAAAGGTTTAGGGATGAAATGAGCTCAGTTTTCCCCAGAGACAAAAGGCTGCTGATATGTCTTCTGTTTGGCATCAGAGTTGGGTTTAAGTGTTAAGTATAGAGCTGAGATGAAAGCACAGGATGGAAAGGCAGGCTGTCTGAGAGCCCATAGCCCAGTGACTACCCACGTTCTGACTCATTACGAGCCAGATCATTCTTTTCTAAGAGTGTTCCAGAGAGATAAAATAAAAAGGTAGAAGTACAAGTGTCAAATACATAGAACGTTAATGAACTTGTCCATCAACTACTTGTAAGGGAATGTTCTCTTCTTAAGTAGCATGTACTAACTCAAACAGTGTGCCCTTTACAATTCCAAGCACCAGTAAGATGAAAAAGCTGAAGGAAAAGCAAGAATGTACTTTCAGTACTTTGTGAAGTACTAAAGGTTCAGAATGGCAACTCTTAGTCAGACTGCATTTTCTTGCAAAGAAATCACAACTAAGTCTGAAAAGTTGCTTTTAAACGTTAAAAATATTATAGTATTATTTCAAAATTTTATATTTCATATCTAAGAATCATAGTAAATCCTCTTAGTATTATATTAAACCAATTTTAAATTCTGTAGCTGTGGAATTTTCCACATGAAATCACTGTGCATGACCACCACTTCTCTAGTAATCAGAAAACCAATGAATATCAGTATGTTTCCCAAAGGCTTCTCAGGATTAGAGCCAAAGCCAAGAGTACACTTGAAATTCTTGGCCCTTGATCAGGGACTCAGACCTTCCCAGGGTAAGCAAAGTAAAACTGAACTAAGATGGCCAGAAATGATTCCTAATGGCTTTCAAAGATCAATACCACACTACGCAGAAGCAAAAACCTTTCCTCTGATATCTCAAAGTATTCTTATAAAGACGTAAATCTCAACACAAAACGTTTTAACCTCTCTACATCCTGACAGAAAAAAAGTATGAAGAAGTTTTTTTATTTAATTAATTTATTTTTTAAACTAAACTAGGGGCCTCACCACATTTGGGAAGCACACCCCAGTTCAGCATGTGGGTCCGCCTGGGCTGGAGCCGGGATTCGATCCTCAGTCCTTGGGGCTTCAAAGCGAACGCTTAACCTGCTGAGCCATCCCAGCTTTCCCTAAGAAATTTTTTTAAAAGGTGGTATGCCATATTAAAAGTATTTCAAGATGAAAATGCTCTATCAATCACCTGTCATCACCACCACCATCACTTGCATTGGGATACTTCTCAAGTGACAAAGCACTTTCATGCAAAGTATCTGATAGGTAGTAGGTACCATTCTCACCTCTGTTTTGCTAACAAAGAAACTGAGACTCGCAGACAATGAATCGTTTGCTTACGATCAGCTACCTAGTCTACAGTATTGTCAGAACTTAAATTTAGGTCGTCTCACTACACATCCCATACCTTCCCACCCCTTCAGCAGCACTGCCCGCTGACCTTGTTCTCTTCCTCCCTGCACTGTCTGCACTGCTTCCAGGGCTCTCCTCGTCTGTCCTCAACTACTCTAAGCCCTTGGTCATTCCTTTTTTTGACCTACTATTATTCAGCTTTTAAATGCAAGTATTCTTAATAAAAAGTAAAGAGTTGATCCTGGATAAAAGTAGAAGTGAAAGTCAGAGTAGTTCATTTTTAAATATTTTATACTTCTAGCACTATAAAGATTCATCATCACCTAAATTGATTTGGCTCTTGAGCTGGCATATTGATTATCTGAATCTCCTGGGCTCCTGCATTTGGAAGAGTGAATATCAAGAGTTGGATAACAAGGGTTCCATTCCTCCAAACAGGTCTATTTCAAAAAATGTAGCCAAATCTACTTGGTTCCCTAGTTCAAATCATGAAAGTTCAGGTAGCAAAGTACATGTCTACTTTGAAAAACCATTAAAATATTGGTATTTTAAAAAATAAATAAATAAAAATAAAAAGAACTAGAAGAAAACCAAAAAATTAGTTAAGTACTGAACTATGACAACAAACTCCTATAAACCTTCAGAGAAGGATGACTTCTAAAGAAACTTATATGTTCTCTGCATCATTATATAAGTAGAAAAAAAAATAAAAGGAGGAAGAGAAGAAGAAATGGAAACAGTCACTCTGTATTACCCTACCAGAGAGAAATTTCTCTATTTATGGGATCTTTTTAGGTATTCGGCATTCTTCAGGGGATAAAACTATTGGGACTGTTTTAATGAAATAAAATTGGTCTTTAGCAGTCTACTAAAGATGACAGCAACCATGAAGCAGTGTATCCTTGCTGAAATCAGTGTAAACTGGAATATAATTCCAACTGTGGTAGATGCCAAGGGGTGGCACTTTTTCTTCCTGAATTTGGAAGATACACAGTTCCTATTGATATGTAAGAACTGATCTAAAGTGGTGATAATTGTGAATATGTGCAAAATAATTCAAACATGAAATACCAGCATACTAATCCTAATCAGAAAACAAAAGTTCTAGTTTTCTTTCTGCCAACTAACCATGATGCAGGCACAGCCACATCTCCAGGCCTCAGTTTCTTCAACTCTAAAATGAGGAGTTAGTTCTTATAATATTATTTAGGTTCATGTCAGCTCTAAAATGTTCTGATTCCTTGTCTATTCAAATATTTTTTACCTTTGCTATATTTTTAGAACATGTTGTCATAGTTATAAAAACAACACACATTTGGTGATTTAAAAATATCTGGATCAACACAGATAAGTAAACAGAAGTTACCAACATCCTAACTTATAGAGATAATGGTTAATTCTCACAGAAGAAATGTAAGTAATATTTTATAATCTGTTTTCATTTAATGTATTCTAAACTTCTTGTTGTGGTATTAAATGCTCTTCTAAAATGTTTTTTTTTTTAATTGGCCAAGGGGAGAAGGCAAGTATTTCAGAATTATTCAGGGGTTATGTCTGTCACTGTACAGATCTGCAATGAAAGTCTTGATACTCCCTCTTCACTAACTAGTGATAAAAATCAATGTTTGGGGTGTCTGTGAGGAAGTGTTAAGCTGCTGTATCTCACATGCTGTTCCAATGAAACCCTATTAAATATGAGAATCTGACATAAAATGGGAAGATAAGACTCAATTAGGAAATTTGATTACTTACCCGCATCTTTGATCCAATTATCATAAAGACGCACAGTCCTCGATGTAAGATCACTGAAGGCCATTTTCCACAGGATTTACTGGCTCTTACAATGGGTTCTTCAGTAAAAAAAAAAAAAAAGAAATGTGTTTATAATCTATGAATGCTAATACAGCCAAGTTTTTAGTAATTCAATATTAAAAATTCTAAAATTTTAATAGTAATAACTGGCAAAACAACAAGCTTCGACTGAGGTTAAGTGCATTAGTGAACCACATTAAACCTTGATGCACTTGCAAACATTTAAGATTTTTCATCATTGTAAGAATAATGCTTACTTTGCTGAAAAAGACTGACATTCTGTGCAAAATACAAAAGAAGTAAATGATTCTAAGAACTTCTATGGGAACATCTCCCTTTTATGTGAAAACATATATCAGGAATGCCTGCACCTCCCATGGCGATGCTGAAGTTAAAAACCCAGGAGAAGAAAGTCGAGAACATACATAAACTTTCAGGGAGCCTACTCTGCTCCAGTCTTATAGCTGAACTGCAGGCATAATAAGGTCTTCTATATGCAAGTTTTTACAATTTAAGTAGAACAGAGTTAGCAAGAGGAATGGAAAGAAGATTTACAAGAGCCAAGGAGAAGCTGTCTAATTTATCTGAACAGACAGATAAGAATAGTTGGGAAAAGAAGTCTTCTAAAAAAAGAGAAGACCAGTAAAGTGAAACGACTGTACTATATACTCAAAGATATTCTAAATCTTCAATAATTAAAACAGTGTGACAGTGGTACATAAAGAGGCAAACTAATGGTATAGGACAGAACATCCATAAACATACCAAATATACTGGGGAATTTAGAATTGTATTCATAAATTCTAAGATGTACATTTCCCATACTTTAACGTCTCTGAAATCAGCACACATCTTATAAATGGATGGTATATCATAAAATGAACACTATATTTGATTCCAAGTAACATGGTGGAAAGTGAAAAAATCTAGAAATAGATAGATGGTGGTGATGGTTGCACAACAATGCAAACGTACTTAATGCCACTTTATACTAAAAAATGGTGTAAAGGGTACATTTTATGTTATGTATATTTTTCCATAACAAAAAGAAACTCTCTAGGTCTAAAATAGAAAAAGTCAGACTGTGTTCTATCATTATATATATATATATATATATATATATATATATATGAAGGCATATATGATATTGATAAAAGTGGCACCTCAAACCAGTGGGCATCCAATTATCAGCAGTTATTTAGTAAATGGTGTGGTATAAAACTGGATAGCCATCTGAAAATAACTGGGATTCAAACATTATACTATAAACCAAGATAAACTGCAAGCACCTCAAAGGTTTAAATAAGAATAACAGAGCCATGAAAGTACTGGATGACAACATGAGAGAACACTTATAACTTTGACTTAAGATCCATTAGACATAAAAAAAAGGCTAACAAATTTAACCATGTGAAAATCAAAAAGAAAAAGAAAAAGCCAAACTACAAATAAGAAAAACTATGCTCAATTTATATCACAGACAATTGCTTCTCTCTCTAATGTAGAGTTTCTAGAAATTGGTTAAGAGTTATAAGCCAAGAAAACAATGAGCAAATTTCACAGAAAAGGATATAAATATGTCCTTAAAACATATGAAAAGTTGCTTAACTTTAATCACAGTAAGAAATCTGCAATATTTTATTGTATTGGATGGGCAAAGTTCAAACATTTTTATCAGTCAGATGGGCCAAAATCCAAAAATGTGTTAACCCTGTTGGCAGAACTGTAGAAAACTAATATATTGCTGGTAGTAGAGCAAATTAGTAAAATCCTTAGTGAGGGCAATTTGACATTGCCAGTAAAAGTTATAAACACATATTTTATTTTTAACCCAACTATCCTATTTGTAGAAAGTTATCCTATAGATAGGCATTTATGGATGGATTTTTTTCCAGAGAGCTCTCATATATGCACATATGCAGAGGGGCATATATTCAAGGTATTCGTTACATCAGTTAGTAAGAGCAAATGACTGGAAACAAGCCAAATGTCCATGAAAAGGGGACTGGTTAATAAATAATACATCTAACATCAGGAAATAGTATGTGATTGTAAATAAGGATAAGGAAGCTCTCTGAGTGATAGTGTAGAAAGTTATTCAAGATAAACCTCCTTTGTGAAAAAAAAGCAAAGGTACAGAATTTTTAAATGCCTACTTTTTATATAGAAAAAGAAGGAAGACGTAAGAAGATAAATTTAATGTGCTTCTATTAGCATAAAAGGAATTCTGAAAAGATACCCATGGGAACGAGAACAGAGTACCAATTGGGCTAAAGGGGTGGAAGAAAGACTTTATGCTATTTGTTTTTTGATGAATGTGAATATATTCCTTATTCAAAAATAAAGAATTAAAATATTTTAAAGGAAAAAAATGATAGAATCAGCTTCACCTTTGCTGGGACAATTCCTATTTAAAACCCCCCACATAAAAACACACATACACAAAAGAGGGATTGTTTTCTTAATTCCTCAAAGGTCTGTGCCCTCCAGAGGATCTCTCCAAGTCCAGGAAGGTATCTCAGCCCTGCCTCTGCTTTGGTACTTCCTGAGTTCTCAAGCTGAGTTCACACTTAAGATCAACTGTGGGGGAAGCCGGGATGGTTCAGTGGGTTAAGCGCTCACTTTGTAGCGCTGGGGACTGGGGATCGAATCCCGGCCACGGCCATAGCCCATGCGGAACCATGTGCTGAACTGGGAGCTCCCCCAGTTCAGTTCTCTCTCTGTCTCTGTATCTCTCTCTCTCTCTCTCTCTCTCTCTCTCTCTCTCTCTTTCTCTCTATCAAAAAACAACTAAAAATAAATAAATATTAAAAAAAAAAAAAAAATCAACTCTGGTGAGGCTGAGGTCATGCCCGAGTCAGGCTGGACTCTCGTTTTCCTATGAATCGTTTCTATAGTGAAGGTGTGATGTGGGGTGAGGAGTGAGGCTCTGAGTTGTCCCGTGAATATAGTGCTACCCTTGGACTAAAGTCAGGCATATCTCCCCCTTCTCTCCCCTTTACCATGATTTATCATGGACACTTGATTGCTAGGAAGGGTACAGACATGGGAAGTAATGTATTCTATGTGGTGAAGGTACAGAGACGTCTTCTAGCTGACAGCACAACTGGGACCTTAACAACCAATTTAAAATATTCAATGGCATAAAAGTTCAGGGCTGGAGATGCTAGAAAAGTCAGAGATCTCTTGTATAGAAAGCAGAGACTTAAAACTCCCAAACAGCAGACAAATCACCACACTTTCATTATGGGTAGAAGAGACAAGGGAGATGCTTCAGGGGAAGAGAAAAAAGCTCCCTGACTGAGCTCGGCCTGACTCAAAAGTATCTGGCAGGACTGAACAGGACTTTGTTGATGGAGGGTGGCAGCTGATCGTCCAGTGCCCAGCATCTGCAACTAACTATTGAATTTTGCTCCTTATCTTTGACAGTATCAAATGGTGACTGAGTCACCTGGTAAAGAAAAGACTTAATCAATCTGCCCAGACTAACTTCTTTAGGACTACAGGAAAGATGTCAAGTTCAAATGTGAAAAATATGCTTGCTGCCTAAAGAAAAAGGCCCTTCCCACAGGCCAATGTTCTAAAGCTGCTATGTCAACGTAACATAGATACTAACACCAGAGCATAGAGTGTGCTTAAGGTACTTGATCACTTTGTCCATTTTGCTCAAATCGTTCTCAACAGTAGCCACAAAGCAGAGCTCATCCATGAGAAGTTCTTTCTGGAATTCACTCAGATGGTGATGGGACCTTGGAGTTGCCTGCAGTAGGAAGTACCTAGCAGTAGTTCAGAAATCTAAAATTATGTCCAACCATTTTTAAGGTGGACCCTCCAATGTTGAGTTTTATCCAAACCCTGTAAAATGTATAGGGGACACTCTCAATGGGAAAAAAGGGGGTGGTAGAATCAGCCTATGGCTTTCTTAGAACAGGTCTATCATCCAGGAACAAGGTCATATCGTTTCCCTTTTTCTTTTGATGTTTGAGAAATTCTGGGCTCCCCATTGACCTCTGCTTTGAAAATCAGACATCAGGGACAGACCTTCAAGAATAAATTTGACTCTGGATGGTGAATACACAATGCAATATATATATATAATTTTACTAACCAATTCACCCCCAATAAATGTAATAAAAATTAAAAAAATAAAAAGAACAGACTTGGCTAGCTACAGGTGCTGCTCAGGGATACATCAACCAAAATGAGCTACAAGAAGGGGCCAGCAAGAGATGGAGGTTAGAACTGAGGAAATTTTCTGTGGAAAGACAAGTCTGGCCTCAAATTGGGGTGGTGGTTAAAACTTTACCTTCATATAAAATAAGGGAGGAGAGGGGGACAGCGCAAACAAATCAAACTCTTCAAGAGAAATAATAATTGCCCATCAGAGAACTGATAAGGGAAACACACCTTCGAATGCAGATGGTGTGGCAAGAGAGGAGAGCAGGGCCCACTCAGAAAACAAAAGGAAAAGGCAGCATACCCTGGCTCATTAGAAAAGGACAGGGAAGTTCAGCAGTGAGTCAGCACAGGCAGTGAGAAATCAGTCTGCTGGGTGGGGGAAGGACTTCCCAGGTGAAAGTATCACAGACAGAATCTCTCCATGTTATGACTTTGGAAAACCAGAGTTGAGACAGAGTGTCCATGCCTGCTGTCTTGGGGAAGAAAAACTCTTAGATAAGAAATAACTTTCTAACCAATGTAACCTCATCAAATTTAACAATAAATTAAAAAAAAAAAAAAAA